>JAXGGA010003648.1:0-99147 GCA_038373865.1 Uloborus plumipes
GGTATTTTGTATTGTCAATGGCGATTGCTGTTTTCAAAAGTAGTGGGTTGGGGTCGGTTGTGACAAATTGCGTGGGGACGGTTGTGACACGAGTAAAACATGCTTTTATCATATTTGATGCCCATAATACGCTTGGAGAAGACAGAAATAAGGCAGTGTGTGTAATGAAATATAAAGAAGCTTATAAAGAAGTGAAACTTTTTTTTCTTTCGGATACCTTTAGAAATGCAACGTTAATCGTAAGTCTTTGCTACGAAACATTCATTCGGAAACGATTTGGAGCCGGCCGGCGCTGTCACAATGAAAACAACGTGTGCATAATAGGTTATATTGCTCATAATAAAGTGCTTTTGAGCTTACATATACGCTGAAAGCAGATATGAGAGTAAAATGGCTACTGAGAAATGGTTCCGTTCATTTATGAATAGAAATGTTTCACGTCTGTTCGTGTAGCTCATGCAACTAGCCTTTCAAGAGTAACAAGCTTCAATAAAACAAATAAATGTGGAATCTTTCTTTGATACTTGAGAATTGTTATGAACAAACACGGTTATGACCCACAGGATGTGCGTAATGTTGCCAAAACAGACGTTGCGAAATTCCAAAAACCTGCTATTTTTGCAAAACTTGGTATAAGGCTACTTCAACTGAACGAGGCACATTGTTAAATGTTAAACTTTCCCAGATGAAGGCTATGTTGAATTACGTTTAATATTACTTGAAATTAAAAGTGATCTAGACTGCTGCTGCATTTTTGAACTTGTCACAACCGACCCCAAGCACTGTCACAACCGCCCCTGGGGTGGGGTCGGTTGTGACATTTTTTCCTTTTTTGTTTAATTTGGTCCTGTGAGTTAACTATTGTACTTAGGGAGAAAATTTTAGTATTTATAAGCAGGCAAATAAACACTTTAACATAAAAACAACTTTAAACCAGCTCACAGGCATTGCTAAGGGATCTATGGGGGAGCAAATGAAAATTGTCACAACCGTACCCAGTCTCCCCTACTGTGAATTTGAAAGTCACATATTTATTTTCTTGGATTTGGCATGTTACATTTAAACCCGTGCGACGCCGGGCACATCAGCTAGTCTAATATAAGAGCTTACTTCATCCACGTTATATAGAAATTTAGAAATTTGTATCAACATTTTTTTCCACATTTACACACTTTAGCCGTCTGATGCTGTTCTAAATTTGGTTCAAAATACGCTTCTAAACAAATATTTGTGTTATGAATGCAGAAAATCTAAATACCGTTGAATATTGATTGATTGCACTTAAAACACTTAAACTGCTTAGGATTCACAAGAACTAATCTTAAAACTAAAGACTTGGTAAAAAAGATACAGACTCATAAACTACATTAAATACAGACCGCTTAATTTTTAGAATCGAATGTTTGATGTTTGTTTTTTTTTATTAGCATTAGCCAACTGACAGAGCTTATAAAAGTGTTTCTTAACGATAACTCTTAAGTTCGGACTTGTTTTATCTTTATTATCATTTAGGTTTCAATTGCTCAGATTTACGAGAAAAAATGTTTCATTTGAGTAAAGAATTACATAGTCAGCCAACCTAAAATATATTTTTAACTTTTAAAAAATTTCAGTTTGTTGGAAAAATACAATGTGGTACGCTGAGCTTTTTCTCTCCAGATAGTGGCACTCTCCCTAAAAAGGTTGGCCACCTCTGTTCTAAAATGTAAAAAACAATTTTATTCTTTGAACACCATTGATGCTACTTTGAAACATAAGTTTTGAAGTCGGTGCAAAAACGGTAACGCATATGGTAAAATGATATTTCACCATATTTTGCCAACTTTTTTCAATGAAACCATTGATTTTTTTTTAGAGCAATAAAAAAATTAAAAGTTCTGAAGTCGGTTCGATTTTTTGTTTCAAAAACATTTTTTATAAATCAGTAATTATGAATTTTAAAATATCACATCACTTAAAGGAAATTCCATTATGATTCGGCTATTAAACTTTTTTTTTATCATTCTTAAAAAAACACTTCAATATCTCTGGTTTTCTAATGCTAAGTAAGGATGATACAACATTTGAAACACCATGGAAAACAAACTTTTGCTGTGAGCATATGGATGCACAGACATGTGCATCCATATGCTCACAATTTTTCTGCATTAATAAAGGCGTTCCTTGTAACGCCGAAACACGTGTCTGCAGTAACGTTGTATTTGTACTTCACATTTGTTGCACAAAGGTATTTATATACTTCATTCAGAAGTAAAATATTTGAACTTATTTTTTTTTTGTAATATTTGTATTCAAGATTTAACAAACCTTTTTTTATATTTTTAGATTGATCTCGAAAAAGAACCAACGGCTTCTATGAAGAAAGAAGTGGAATATGATGCCCTTAATTTTCTTTAAAATTCAACAATAAATAATTGCAGCCTATTTGAGTTCTTTGTTTTCTTCATTTTTCTGATTTTTTTTTTTTTTTTTGGTAAAAATAAAAAATATGTATTTTGGCGTTACAATTCAAAAAATTTTCGAAATTGAAATCAATTCTAGCCATCTTTGGTGACATTAGGAGAGTGGAGAAGGCTCGGGGTCTCTCTAGGTTGTTTGATACTGAAGGCTTAAAACGCAATTTTAAGTTATGTATTTTTTTCCTTCAGAATTTGAGATTAATTTTACGGTAGCTTTCCTCGGGAAGAAAGTATACGGAGGCCTTTTTCCGAAAGATTTTGGAAACTGAATTTTTCAAAAACAACTGAAGACTACCGGTAGGACGTTAAGCGAGAGAATAATGGAGAGCGAAACCTGCCCCTTGGAAAATTTTCAAAAATGAAATCTTTAAGCAGGATTTATTAACCTTTGAAGCAACGTTAATGGGAAAGGTTAAGAGTTCTTCATTCTTCCCTGAAATTTTTGAAAGTTTACCTCCAGAAGACAACTTTCATTCTATTTTTGGTGACTTAGGAGAAGGTTCATGTTCGGAGGATGTCCCTCAAAATGTTTTATGTTGACGTTTTAAAAACACAATTTTAGGCTATATGTTGAGACGTGAGGACGGAGGTACGTACCAACTAGTTGGAAGTATAATATTTGAGCAGAAATATGGGGTCTGGGGTGTTCTAGTCCGGAAAATTTTCAAAATTGTGTGTAATTCTAAAAAACGCAACTTTACATGATTTTCAGTGGTATTATTGAAAAGAAACAGCTTCAGATACACGCTACTGGAACCTTTTCGAAACTAGTTTCGAAAACGCAGTCTCCCTCCCCCCCCCCCCCCCCAAATCGAAATTTAAGACCTAAATACGCAATTGAAGGCTTTTAATAGCGTTAGAGGAAAAGATGGGTTTTCCATGACCCCCCGCCCCCCTCCTCCACGCACACAGGACATTTTTCAAAATTGTAATTTGATAAACACAGTTTTAGACAATCTTTGGTGATGCAAACGGGAGAGAAGGTTCGAAGGTCGTCTCTCGGACAGGCCAGCTACGATTTCCCTCCCTTTCTTCAGCTTTAGGAAATAAATGTACTGATTTAAAAAAAAAAAAAAAAAAAAAACACCAACCGCAAACGCACCAACGCACTTCACTTCACTCTCCAGGTTCCCCCGTACGTACCACAATTCGTGGTGATTACGGTGTTTCTTTGATCAGCTAGGATCAAACCTCTTTGGTTTCGCAATATATCAGTAAATTAATGAACTCTCAACATTTTGTGTGTTGGGTTCGGGGGTGAAAAGGGGTGGGGACGAGAAACATCCTGTTTTTAAAAAACTTACTCAAAAACCGTGCAATATAACAGTAAATGAATTCAATGTCATTTTAATAAAATGCTAATATGTAGGAGTCCATTGCACAGCCCGTGCCGTTTGAATTTGTTTTAGAGCAGTTTTAACGGAATTGTTTCTTTTTTTGGGGGGGGGGGGGCGGAAGATGGGCTTTCTTTCTAGGAGGGTACTTAGGAGCATTTGAAGAGAACGCCATTAATCTTGGGGGAGGGGGCATCGGCACCTTATCATTTGCATTTACTCTTCTAAAAACCAGCGATTTCTGAACTGATATGTTCACGGACAAAGTTCACTGATTGTAAACTTTGCTAAATTTGCTTGATATGTCGTAAGTCATGTCGAAAGGCCTTTTCTAAAATGATCCAAGCAAGCTCTCTCTAAAATAGACATTTCTAGATGCTCTCCGTTCCCAAACTGACTCACAACGGGCTGAAGCTTCTTACCTGCTCTTATGGTGAGGGTAATGTCGGGGCCTCCGCGAGAGTGAAGGGAAAGCAGCTTCGCTGCTTCTTCGGGCCCGGTACTGAAGAATGATGACTCATGCTAAGCGATGGGAGAAACGAAACATCGTCCTCTCGTGATGTGCAGTTTTCGCGTCAGAAAAAAAATGTTATTTAGAAGGGAAATTCTGTAAAATTATTTTCCATCAAAGGTTGAATATATTGATTGAGAACCCGATTTTCTGACGATATTAATTCTTTTGGATAAAAAAATCCTTTACCTTCCAACTACATAAGTATACAATATAATTTTAATAAACAAATAACCAAGAAATTATCTTTCTTGTTCACAACAAAAGAATTTTTAAACTTAGAAGAAAAAAATCATGTATTACTTTTACATATAAACTATGATTAAGCTAATATTTGAAAGCTTATTTTTTTTTTCTTTTGATTAATCTAAGTGAAGCAGAAATTGAGATGTCATATATCACAAGTAGTAAAACATAAAACATGTTATCGAAAAATACTTCTAGACATTATGTGATTTCAGTCAATAAACAAGCCATATTAAAATCAGGTTTATTAACACGTTCATTGAAAATTTACAAGTTCATAACAAAATATTAAAAATTAGAACTTAAAATTTCAGATATACTAGATAGTGCAGTTACTTTTTTTAACAGTTTATAGATGCAAGAACTTGTCATTTGTATTTAAAAATATAATAAGAAATTTGGATGTCAACTTCATAAACAGATCAAAATTTGCACGATGGTAAAATTTTCATTCTTATACACTATATAAATCTATCAAACTCTTTTCATTACTCTTCATTACTAGCTGTGGCAAAATTGTCATAATTTTAGGCAAATATAAAATAGCTTCATATATATTATTTATAATATAAGAAAAAAGAAGTAAAAAACCTTAAAATGAGCTGACAATTTCATATTACATTGTAAAGTAAGCTTATCCATATCAAATGTGTAATAATTTTACATGTATTATTATTATCATTTTTTTATGTACAGAAAAATCAAATAATTGTAAAGGTAAAACTATATATTTATGCTTCAGATGTACTAGGTAACAGAGCAGTACACTTTTTTTTTTGCCCTTAGAAGAAACAAAAAAATCATTTTTGGCAATTGTATAGTTGTTTAAAAATATATTGAAAAATGTAGGAATAAACTTTATAAATAAATCATACTTTGTACAGTGGCAAACATTACATTCTTCTGTACTACAAAGATTAAGCTAGGAATGTTTTAATGGGATATGAATGTTGTTTTTCTCGTCCGCTGTTTGCAGAAAATATTATTTAATAGTTTTGCTCAGATTCATTTTAAGTTTTTCCAAAACGTTTCTCAGAAAAAACATTTGCGAAAGCCGATTAATATTATTTGGTTATCCAGGGATATTAATTGATTAAGCGGGGATTTTTAACATTGCGTCTACAGGGAAATAATCAGCTCTGGAATATTTTACTCGTCTTAGAGGGTTATTCCTTTATTCATTACCTGATTAAGAGGGGCTGACAGTATAACAAAAATTTACTATTAATAACCGACTTTTCACAGAAAAAATTAGTTTATCATGCGCGACACAGGTAGTTGATTATTTTTTAATGTAACTGATTTATGTTTTTATTTTGTCATTATTTATTTATTCAGTGAAATAATAAAAAAAGGAGTCATCAGAAAAATATTTAATTTTTACTTTGCCCCATGCAAAAAAAAAGAGAAAATTATCCACCTTTTTATAAATCTTTTGGTGAATGTATAAAATCAGTGCCAAAAACAAAAAATATTTTAATGCAAGTTTTATTTAAAAATACATTGTTCTTTCGATATGAACTGTGATTTGCAAAACAAATTTCCAATAATTTATTTTAAAAATGTAAGTTATTTTAGCTATTTTACTTTGTCCACAGTTAAATTGTTAATTGAAAATTCGAATATCTATATTTTAATTAAGTTTTTGAAACCAACAAAAAATGAATGGAGAAGGAATCACTCTGTTTTGGATAAATCATTGCATTTATCAAACATAAAAAGTATTATGATTATGTTAATGTTAAAATACCAAAATTGTGGATTGTCAATTCGATGGAGATCAAAGTCGAAAAGAAAAAAAACACTTAACCAAAGCTAATTCAACTTAATGTAACATTTAAAAAAGTAACAAAATTAACTTTTTTCACCGATTTCGCATTTAAAAATTTTCTTATGCAGCATTAAGAGTAATACCGATGTTAACATCTCGTTGTCTTGTCCATCGCTTAACGACACGGAACGCTAAAGCGCCCTCTAGTAGTACCGGGCCCGTCTAGTCTCTTCTCGGAGGCCCCGGTAATGTACAATTTGCAACAAGTTTGAAACTTTTTTTTCCTGTTGGATGTTGGATGTCCGGGTTCGACCGGGGCCTCCGAGAAGAGACTAGACGGGCCCGGTACTACTAGAGGGCGCTTTAGCGTTCCGTGTCGTTAAGCGATGGACAAGACAACGAGATGTTAACATCGGTATTACTCTTAATGCTGCATAAGAAAATTTTTAAATGCGAAATCGGTGAAAAAAGTTAATTTTGTTACTTTTTTAAATGTTACATTAAGTTGAATTAGCTTTGGTTAAGTGTTTTTTTTCTTTTCGACTTTGATCTCCATCGAATTGACAATCCACAATTTTGGTATTTTAACATTAACATAATCATAATACTTTTTATGTTTGATAAATGCAATGATTTATCCAAAACAGAGTGATTCCTTCTCCATTCATTTTTTGTTGGTTTCAAAAACTTAATTAAAATATAGATATTCGAATTTTCAATTAACAATTTAACTGTGGACAAAGTAAAATAGCTAAAATAACTTACATTTTTAAAATAAATTATTGGAAATTTGTTTTGCAAATCACAGTTCATATCGAAAGAACAATGTATTTTTAAATAAAACTTGCATTAAAATATTTTTTGTTTTTGGCACTGATTTTATACATTCACCAAAAGATTTATAAAAAGGTGGATAATTTTCTCTTTTTTTTTTTTTTTTTTTGCATGGGGCAAAGTAAAAATTAAATATTTTTCTGATGACTCCTTTTTTTATTATTTCACTGAATAAATAAATAATGACAAAATAAAAACATAAATCAGTTACATTAAAAAATAATCAATTACCTGTGTCACGCATGATAAACTAATTTTTTCTGTGAAAAGGCGGTTATTAATAGTAAATTTTTGTTATACTGTCAGCCCCTCTTAATCAGGTAATGAATAAAGGAATAACCCTCTAAGACGAGTAAAATATTCCAGAGCTGATTATTTCCCTGTAGACGCAATGTTAAAAATCCCCGCTTAATCAATTAATATCCCTGGATAACCAAATAATATTAATCGGCTTTCGCAAATGTTTTTTCTAAGAAACGTTTTGGAAAAACTTAAAATGAATCTGAGCAAAACTATTAAATAATATTTTCTGCAAACAGCGGACGAGAAAAACAACATTCATATCCCATTAAAACATTCCTAGCTTAATCTTTGTAGTACAGAAGAATGTAATGTTATATAATATTATAAATAATATATCTGAAGCTATTTTATATTTGCCTAAAATTATGACAATTTTGCCAAAGCTAGTAATGAAGAGTAATGAAAAGAGTTTGATAGATTTATATAGTTTTACCATCGTGCAAATTTTGATCTGTTTATGAAGTTGACATCCAAATTTCTTATTATATTTTTAAATACAAATGACAAGTTCTTGCATCTATAAACTGTTAAAAAAAGTAACTGCACTATCTAGTATATCTGAAATTTTAAGTTCTAATTTTTAATATTTTGTTATGAACTTGTAAATTTTCAATGAACGTGTTAATAAACCTGATTTTAATATGGCTTGTTTATTGACCGAAATCACATAATGTCTAGAAGTATTTTTCGATAACATGTTTTATGTTTTACTACTTGTGATATATGACATCTCAATTTCTGCTTCACTTAGATTAATCAAAAGAAAAAAAAATAAGCTTTCAAATATTAGCTTAATCATAGTTTATATGTAAAAGTAATACATGATTTTTTTTCTTTTAAGTTTAAAAGTTCTTTTGTTGTGAACAAGAAAGATAATTTCTTGGTTATTTGTTTATTAAAATTATATTGTATACTTATGTAGTTGGAAGTTAAAGGATTATTTTATCCAAAAGAATTAATATCGTCAGAAAATCAGGTTCTCAATCAATATATTCAACTTTGATGGAAAATAATTTTACAGAATTTCCCTTCTAAATAACATTTTTTTTCTGACGCGAAAACTGCACATCACGAGAGGACGATGTTTCGTTTCTCCCATCGCTTAGCATGAGTCATCATTCCTCAGTACCGGGCCCGAAGAAGCAGCGAAGCTGCTTTCCCTTCACTCTCGCGGAGGCCCCGGTTCGACCGCTATTTTTACTGTACTCGGGGACTTATTTCCCAATAGGCTTATAGGGCGACGAATTTTACTTTCACCATGTTTCTTTACTGTTAGTTTCAAAAGAAAAATATTTGTATTCTTCAAGTTTTGATCCTTTCCTTGTTACTTTAAACAGTTTACTTTCACACATGTTATGAAAATGAGATATTTTTCAATCGTGTCAATCTATTAGGGTAAAACAGTAATTGTGAAGGCGAAAAGCAGGCTTTAATTGCAGAAAAGCAGTGTGATTGTTTTTGAAGAGAAAAGTATCAAGATTGGAGTTTGTCTAAGATTTTTGATTTCATACTAAAGTTTATTCAATTGTGGTTTCTTGAGCGGCCAGGGGTGATTGTGTTCCGGTATTTTACCGGATTTCCGGTATTGTCATGATCGATTTTGGTATTTTCATGCTTGAAAATACCGAAAATAAGATATTTTTAATCCAGATTTTTTTTCCCTTTCTCGAATTTTCGGTGATTGTACCGAAAATTATTTATGTCATCATTTCGCATTTTCGATGCTTGCTATTCCTTGTTGAAAGGCAAGCAAATTAATTTCTTTTCATTTTAATTAAATCATTAAAACAAGAGTTTTAAACAAAATTCTATGCTCTGTAAGTGTAAAATGTCAAGAACTTAAATGCTTAATCTCTGGCTGAATTTTATTTTTGTTACAACAATTTAAGTTTTTAATTCATACATAACATCTTTAAATAGTATTACACTTCAGTGTTATTTAGTATGAAATCTTTGACTTTGGTCATATTGTATTGATTAGATGATTTATAGGTACTACATCTAGATAAATTCTTTTCCAAATTTTCAGTAAAAAATGCAACTTTCATTAACTATGTTTTATTCATATTTTCGCACAAACAACAGCAATTCTGTTAGACCTTTACTTTATCTTTTAAATATTTTTTGGAGATAATTTGTACAACACCAGCTCAAAAGTAACTTTATTACTCGTGTATAATTTAATTAAATGCATGCACAATATTTTGACTACGTAAAAACTATTTGAAACTCTTCGAATCTATGAAATGTGTCTTATTTGTTTATGAATGGCAATTTATTATTAAATATGTATAGTTATAAAATTAGGCGTGCTTAAGTAACATGGCCCTTGGTTAAAAAAAAAGTCGCCCCCCCCCCACACACACGCACATTTTCTCTTTAAAACTTTCAGGTATTTTTTTATGAACTCACATAATCACCCCTGCTTGGGCGATTGACGCGTATTTTCTCTTTTACTCATTATTATTATTTTTAAAAATTGTTTTCTGTTAATATTGGATTTTGGAGGCAAACAAATATGAGTAACGAGCTAAAAAATATGAATGGCTCAAAATAAAGGAAACATGCTAAATTTAAAGCCGAAGAATGAAAAAAGTTTTTAAAAAAACGTGATGAATATTTTTAGAATGGGCAGTTTTCAAAGGCAGAAACTTTGGACATTTTGGAATGTAATTCAATAACAATTAAAAAAATAAATGACATCAAAACGGGAAGACCGGTAAGAAACTCACGCGAGCGAACGTATGACAGGAGGAAATTATATATTTAAATCATAGATTTATAAACTGAAAAAAAAAAGGATAAAATGCTATTATAAAAAAGATGACAGCTGTGGCAAAACGGTCAACACTCAAACCATTGAAGTTCATTGCTCAGCAAAGATTCAGATATGTGAGTGACAAGCTTGCTTGGGAACTAAATCCTGGGGTCCTAGCGTTTGGCTAACCTCCAAATCGTATCATGTGCCCTGCAACCCATTGCTTTTTGTCACGTAAACTGAAATAGGCACAGAAGACTCGGTGTTCCCCATGGGTGAGCGACAGTGAGTTTAGGTCGTTTTAGGGTGATAAAAAAAAACGACCGTGATTGCCGACCTCATAGTAAAACAAACTTCGCTGGTTAGAATGTATTTTAAATTTAAATAGATTTATTATTTCCGAAAGGCATGGTAAACATGGAAAATGGAGAATAATCCTTACGAATTAAATTTGCTAGTCGCAAAGTCCAGATAAACATTTTAAATGATTAAGTTTTCCTTCCTTGCCGGAAAACAATGACATCGGTTTCCAATCATGTAAATTTAAGGCTCAGCCACATTTGCTAAAAGACGTATATTTCGAGTTCTATATGACATAGAAGTACGAAACACATTCTATCAGACGCAGAAAAATTTTCTTTTTTTGATACTATTGTTTCAAATTTTCAAGCATATTTTCACTTCAAAAATCGCGAAGAATGTTTTGATGGTTTTTAATTAATATATTCGTTAATTAATGTCATCCGAAGACGGGACCTAGCTAAGAGCAATCTCGATCGACTCACCTTTCGAAAAAAACTTTTTTTTTTTTTTTTTTTCAAAATCGGACCATGCGCTAAAGTGCCACAGACAGATACGCAAACAAGTCAAATTTACAACCACCTTGTTGTATTGGGGGTCAACAAATAAATGACATAAGTTGCGTGTACTATGAAGGAGCTGGTCAGGAGAAGCTGCATTATTTATTGCAAATCAGCCACAGATATCTCATTCTCACTTTAGCCGCCTGAACTTTACCGTAAAATGTTGTGGTGCGTTTCTCTGGACTTGTAATCCAGACTTTTTTTTTTTTTTTTTGAGGCAGATGGGGTATTGCGGAAACCTTGGTGACCCCCGTGCGCACGCCTATGTGTTCCGTTGGAAAATTACCTGGCTACATCGTTTCGTGTTTTGTTCATTTTTAATTCTCACTTCTAAAATTTTCTTTCAAATTTCTAGTTGAAGGATTATCAGCTCTTTCAAAGTTAGCAGATGTGCGACCCTGATGTTAGCAATTATTAAGAAATAAATTGAATTAAAAAAAAGCAACTTTGCACACTCATTACAAGAAAAAAAAACAAGCTCATATCAAGGTTTCCACTATTTAAAAAAAAATCTCTCTGAATAAAAACAAAATGCAACAAATGACTCCAAAAGATTTAAAAAGATGAATTGATAACCTTGAAGCTAACAAGTAGTAAAAGTTTTCTTTGAATCAGTTTCACTCCCTGCGCATCAGAGTGGTCAGACAAGTTTGTGTTCGGAACCGTGACCTATTGAAACACGAGTGCGCCAAGGTTTATCAGTTTTACGCGATTTGACGCAACTGGTTGAAGAAAATAAGAGAGCACCATTTAAAAGAAGTCCAGAGCACCTACTGGTAGCTAGCTGTTCCAGAAGCTGTTGAGCCACTGTAGTCAACGAGATGGGTTTGGCCAACTTCCTCTTCCTGATTTTCGCAGCGTTCTGTTCCACCTCTGCGAGGGAGATCGCTTTTGAAACTTGCGGTAAGATGCTTTTACCTCTTGTTCTTTAGTTGTAATTTTAGTTATGAAAATTTTAAAATTGATTAATTTGATCGGAATCTTATGGGTAGGCATTTAGTCCGAGCAGCATTCAAGTGCAATTAATTCCAGTTCAATTAATAGGATTGATGAAATGAGCACTTTTTATTTTAATGATTTTTTCTTTGCAACATAACTTCTCTCTTTTGCAATTTTTTTTTCTTTTTTTTGCACTTGTAATGCAAAAAGTGTAAAGCGTTTGTTATGACTTGTTAGATAGTCTTAGATCATAGATTCCGTTGTTGTTGTTGTCTTGTGCGAGACAGACTGGCAATTTGGGGTGCTTCACTTTTCCAATTGTATCGTGATTTGGTGTGAAGTCAAACTCCCACAGTACACACATCCCCATAGGGACCCGGGATGAATCCTAGTTTAAGGTCCGGCGATAAATTATTAAATCTGGCAACCATTCGATTTATGGTTTCTAATTTAGATTTATGGTTTTCTGGCAACCATTTATTAATTCTGCCCACAGTCTAAGAAAAAATCGCCAAAACCGAACTTTAAAGTAGGAATTTACCGAGACCCGTTTATAGAGTAGGCAACCATTCACAGAACAACGACACATTCACACAAAGACGGAAGAGAGAGAAAGTACATCCATGCCAGAGCCGTGATTCGAATCCGGGACTTCCGCAGCCGAATCAGACTTATCTGACCACTAGACAAAGTGACAGGCAAAGGCTTCATTGAGATTCAAATTATAACTGAAAACAAACCTCTTAAATTGACCGAATTAAGCGGCAACAGAAAAAAAAAACCTCTGGTAGTATCGACTTTTTAAGAGTTAAAGTAAAATTAAACTAAAAAAAGTATTTCAAACCTAAATAAGCCAATACCATATAATCTTTACTTCTATACATATAGCATCCCCATCCTTCTCCCCCTTGATGGGACGAGAGCGCCAGGCGACTAGGAAAATTTTCTAAAAATGTGCATTGCATTTCGCGCTGTGTATTGACAATGAGAAGCGTTACCTGCCGGATATTATCTTTAAAACCATATTTTAAATTTCCATTTGTACAGAAACATAATAAAACGATAAACTAAACTTTTTGTTCTGTTGACTTTTCAAATCGGCAAGTTACGCTGCCGCAACCTGTAGTTTATTCTAACAAAATATTGGACATAATATTCAAGTAAATTCTGTTGATGCTTTTTAATAAACTTACACACGATCACCCCCTCTCCTCCTTCCTCCTTAATTTATAAAAGCTTACAAATGTAAGAAAACACAATACAAAATTGAACTATGACAAAAATCCACAACTCCTGCCGATCTCAAATTTATAACTTCAATTGGTTTTTATTTAGAGTAATTAAACATTTCATACAATACTTCACAAATGCACCTAATTTTATACGTTGCATTTATCTTGCGTAATAGTCTATTCAAAAAGAAAAATTTTAACCATGGCCAATGAACCTTCCCTCCCCATCAATATTGAAAAATTAAGAATGAAAATCCTCCCCGTAATAGTTTTACCAAAAACGTAAAATCAAGCGCTTCAACTTATAGAATTCGTAAATTGAATTTCATTCAATCAAATTGAATTCCTCAATGCTAGTTCTACGATGGTTTTTATTTTTTCTCTTAAGAGGAAAACTTAAATATGTATATACAGAATTTTTAAAATTTTTGTTTAAAACGGATTTTTTAATCAAAGTTTTTTTTTTAATCAATAGGTTTGAGTTTATCTTGTTTGCATTATATTCAAACATTTCTTGAAATGGTCAAAACGGATTATAGAATACTTGGAGAACATAAATAAAAATAAAACAATTAACATCAATGTAGATATTTTCCCCATAAAATTCGTCTGAATTTGTTACGAATTTACAACCGATAGTCGGAAAATGCATGATCAAATTTTGAAGAGCGTAAACTTCTTCATGGGCCTTGGAAAAATTACTTCCCCCATGAGGGGAGGGGGAGGCGATCGCCCCTCCCTTAAGGGACTCTTTACCGGTAATTTTTCGGGATTGCCGGATTGGATGCAACTGGTTCCTTTTTTAAAACCACTTAAATACCATTTAATCCACATTTCTTTTTAATTTTGAGATGTTTTTAAATTAAATATTTTCACAATTTACTTATTTTTTCATTTATGCTAGACTGCAGATAATTAACATAAAAATGTAAATGTATTTCAAACTTTAATAGCCTTTATAAATGTATCAGGGCCGTATTTAAGGGGTGGATTTTTAGGGTTCAAATCACCTCCGAAATTTCTCAACTATTCCGAAAAATACCAGTTTTTGCTGAAAATTAATATCATTACTTTTTTTTTAATTTTCTTATTTACTTTTAAATTTCATTTGAAAAATGAAATCATTATTGAATGATCGTACAAATTAATTGATTTATCTGCAGTATTTATCTTTATTGTAGTTTTTGCAAATATAATTTCAGACACAACAATATACCTTTTTAACTGGGACGAAGATGCTTTGTATAAATCAGAATTTTTTTTTTCTTCATTGGAAAGATGTTATTTTATTTTTCATGTTAATGCCCCTTAAGCATTTACTGTAACAAAGCAATCGACTATAGAGCACTAAATCAAATTTTACTTATCATAGATTTCACTAGAAATGTGTTGGTAAAACAATAGTCTGGTTACGGCCCTGAAAAGCATTGAACTTACTTTTAGTTAAATATAAATGCACCAATGCACTTACTTTCTAAAGCCTTAACGAAATAGAAACAATATATTTCCAAGTTTCAAAGTAAACATATCTTGCTACTTGCTGTATCTAAACAAGAAATAATTCAAAATACTTTACTATATCTTGTCTAATTTTCTGACGGCTTCTAGATTGTATGCTAAAGCTGCACTATCCAAAACTCTTCCATGTGGCTTTTTTTTCTGAAAACCACATCGCTTGTGACAAATCTCTAACAAGACTTTGTTTTCTACATATTTTTTTAGAAATTAACAGTATTTACAAACAGTGGGACGGAAAACAGAATGGAATGAACATCATTTGTAGAAAAGTTTACTTTAAGAAAATAAATATTAAAATGTTGATAATAAAAGCAAAATGAAACGCATCGGTAACTTTATGTAAATTTAATTTAAAGCATGAGATTGGTCAAATTTAGCGAATTTCTGTTCCCCCGCGATTCAGTTTCAGAATCTGTTTCCTAAAAATTTTGTAGTAGTACGGGAAGTTTTTTTTTTTTACAATATTGCTCTAAACACGCAGCTCAGATGTTGAAGTATGAGAATGGCTCGTCAATGCGACGCACAGTGGAGTATTTGCATGAAAATCCTGGCCAAAAGTCGAAAATGCAAACTTTACTTATTAGCTTTGATCTTGAACGTTAAAAAAGGTAGATAAACCTGGCATCATGAGACAGTATTCATTTTACACTGAAATTAACCAGTTAAGCTTACCAGCAGTCGAAACTTAGTACTTTCGGTTTTCGGTTATCTTTGATTGCGTTTGCAAAATTTCACTAAGTGACTCCGTTGCTTTATTTTCGCATTACAAGTAACTATAGTGGAATAATTTACAATGGAGGGTGTTCGTCAAGGTTTGTACTCCGTTCTTCATCATTGTTTATTTATTTTACACTTCTAATTTTTGTGTGAATGTGTTGCTTAAACCTCACAAAAAGTACATCTGTTTCTTTGCAATTCTTTATGTAAGTGAAGGTTTTTAAACGTGTTGTACTCATTTGTACCACCTGCAAATTGTACCTACGATAGTTCAGAATGTCTATTTTGAGAATCTGAAACTAACTCTTGCTCGATTTTGCTCGAAAAAATATTAATTCCATAAATAGAGCAGGTGGTCGTTTTCATTTATTTTTCTTTCTTCGGCTGTTTCAGGTCCGCTGGCTTTCGTCATACCAATATCCTGAAAACAACTGCAGGAAATTATGATTGAATCTACAAAAAGGTCCTTCTGTGCGAAAATCAAAGAATTAGTTACATAATTAGCTAAAATTACTAAACCCTTACGAAAAACTCAGAATTAAAAAAAATCATTAACAGTTTCAAAATTAGTTACTCTCGTAAATGGAAGGCCCGATGTAGAATTAAAAGCCGTTTCTTAGAAAAGAATCAGGAATTGTTAACTGGGGAGGTTCTTTACCCGCAGCACCAGTTCCGTCTGTTTTACCAGAAGGGAGACCAGGTAAGGAATTCGGACAATCGAGTAATGGATCCAAGCGCCGGAAAACAATGGGAAAAAAAATGTTGATGTTGATTAGTTAACTGATGCAGCGCAATTGAATCATCGTGCCATAGTCAATACAGATACTGCTAAAGTTATCCAAGACATAACTAAGTCTCCAACCAGAGCAATTAAGTTTCTTAAAGCAGTCGCTGCTGGTAATGTGACACTACGAAAAAACACTCGCCAGAGAAGGCTTTAGCAATATTTGTTGAAGCCAATTTTACAAGAAATCAGTACGAAATCACACAGCAGGCTAACAAAAATGTTTATCCGTGCTACACATATGTTCAGAAAGCAAAACAACAGTGTATTAAGGAATATCCCTGAAAATTTATTGATAAAAAGTTAGTTTGAAAAAGAGAGTAGTTGATTAAACCAGGTCGATCAACACTTTTTTTTTTTTTGGGGGGGGGGGGGGGCAAATACTAATTACATTTCTTCAAAAAAAAAATGCATCAAATCAAATACGTTTATTTTGTTCACTTTCCTCCCAAAACTCACTCCCTCCCCCTTCCGTCAGCGACTGGCATGCAGCCAACAGCTATACGTAGCGAGTTAATAGGTGAAACTTTTTATTTCACCTCTTTATTAAAAAAAATCATTATAAATCAATGAAATAAGATAAGTTCACCGTTTTTGCTTTAAATGAAGGTGAAATGTTTAGATTATATCCTTGAAACGTTTCAGACCCATAACACGATTAGATTCTCGGATGCATGAATTTTAGTTTACATTGATTGAATAATTGAAAAAAGTCGAAAAAGTGACCTTTCTTTGAAAAATTCTATAAATTCGGTAAATTACGTTAAAACTTCAAACAATTTAGGCTTTAAAGAGATTGATTTGCTCTAAATGATGATGTTTTGTTTTTTTCCTGCGTTTACTAGGAGCCGTTTTTCGACCGTAAACTTCTAGAAATCAGAAACTTGGATTAAACATTGAATAACTTTTTTTCTAAATTAAATTTTAAAAATCGAGCTTCAAGTTACAACATCTGACCTTTCTGACAACTTGTATACCAAGTTTCATAGCTGTAAGTATGATAGCTTGGCTGTACAACGCACAAACACACAGAAGGATATTCCCCTCAGAAGAGCGAAAATTCCGAAATAGTTTTGGCCAGGATTTTCAGTCAAATACCCCACTGTGCGACGCGACGGTCAGTGCGTTGTCGTTGCGACACGTGTAAAACAACTGCCGGCCGAAAATTTAGACTACTGCTTCGAACCTTTCTTGAAAACTAAAATCTAATGTAAAAACGTATTTCTATAATAAACTGGACTTGTTTCTCATTCATCAGTCTGGGGGGAGGGGGGGGGCAGGCACGTGCCAACAGGGGGGCAGGGGGGTTTCTTGCCCCCCCCCACTCTTTGAAGGAGGAGGGGCAAATTTCATTTCTCGCCCCCCCCAGTTATTAAACATTTGAAAAACTATTGGTGCGGATATAATCAATAGCACCCAAAAACGTTTAACAACAGGCAGGAACAGTGGCGTACCTATGGGGGGGGTGTTTTGGGGACAACCCCCCCCCCCCGAAACGTTGGTCCAAAAGATGCAAAAATGAGATGAAAAAATATAAAAACTCCTACAATGAATAAGTATGATTCTTCTGCGAATATCATAGTGTTACACACTTCATTGCCACCCCTCCCCTTCCCAGAACAATTAAGGATTGTCTTTTTTAGGAAATAAATGTCAAAAATTTCCGGAGGTAGGCCTCCAAACCCCCCATTATGATCGAAATTCGTCTGAAATTGCGTCTTTGGAACTTAAATTTCGAAAAAATCGCTTGGAAGAATTTCTGCATCCTATCATATTCTTTCACATTATTAAAAATGGCCTGCAATCGTATTTTACTGACTGAGGAAGAGATCGAACATCCTCTCCTCGAACATCACCAAGATAGTCTAGAATGGAGTTTTTAGAGGTACAATTTATGAAAATTTCCGGGGGCAAACCCCCGGACCCCCTTCCATTTTTCTGCAGTAATATTTCTTAAGGCTACAGCACAATTCTAGTGCTGTAACTAGAGAGGTTATTACTCTTCAAAAAACTGTCCGTTTTTTCGAATTTCGGAAGTACGCATTTTCAAGTGCGTACTATATATATATACACATCAGTAGCGAGGCCTCAAGTCATCGAACGATTCGCCGATGACCTGAAGGCAAACCTCGTTTTGCACTGGAAGAATTAAAGTTTTTAAAATTTTATTTTCAGATTATTTTTTCGGATCGTTTAATATTCCAAATAATTTTATTTTAGTGGTGTCATCTGTTGAGTAAACGATTAGGCGTGACCTTCACTCATCGCTACAGATATCGCATCGGTTTTGTGTGTGCGCGCGCCAGTTTTTTCGCTTGTCAGCCATTTCAGCCAATCAGATTCTTTCACAGCTTCCCTTAGATGTAATAAGACTCATCGGCGATGACCCGCGGAAATTTTGTTTTTACTGGAAACTCTCAGTTTTGGCGGATCGTGGGGGTTGGATGGGGAGGGGTTGAGATTTTTTTTCTCCTGTTTCGTTCATTCTTTTTTATTTTTTTTTTCAATTCGGTGCGTCACATTTTTCAAAAAAAGGGGTTGCGGTTAGAAAGATATTGTTATCTTACGATGGCGCTAATATGAGGCCGACGGGTCGAAGACAATATTGTTTGCAACAGTAGTTTTGCATATGGAAAACGCTGTTACCTTTTGTGTTTTGGAACTTCATCGAACTTTCAAAAACGAATATATGTGTGCGTGGTTTTGTTTTTTTACTCTCTTTTTAGTTTCAATAATAAATGTTTTTCATAAAAAGTAGTGCTCGTTGCCGTTCGAGCTTTGCATTTCAGCAAGCTTGAACTTTTCAAATTGAAAAAGAAGTATATGTGAACCAAGATTTTTACAAGGTTAGTTGAATTTTTTAATTACTATTTAGTTTTAAAACTCATAAAAACAACATGAATGATTTTTATCATTTCAAAGTATACTTCATTTATTGTGTGAGGAGAATTTCCTGCTTTAACGGAAATAAAATTTTCGAAAACTGAAAAATTAAATTTCGGAAACGGCAGCCCAAAATTTTCAAAAATTTCTTATCACAAACACCCATGAGCGAAACATATGGTCTGGTATATTTCTTTGGGGACCTAAAAGTTAGCGATGACTGACGCTTGAAGTCACGCCTCGCTACTGATACACATATACATACATACATACAAAGTGGGGAAAACAGGGGTTGCCAACGCCCCCCCCCCCCGCTGTTTTTTTAACCTCGTGACGATTTTGAATGTAATCCCCCCTGAAACCAACGAGTAGTTACGCCACTGGGCAGGAACGTAGTACTTTCCGGTCATAATTTATGCGCCGTGTCACTCCCTCAGATCAGGACATACCACCAAGTGGGTGGGAGGGCTGAGGGAACGAGGCTAACTACGAGCAGACAGTAGCAGCAATTTTAGACGATAGAAATGCAGTTTCAGACGAAAGAAGAGCAACTCTAAGGGGATATAAGGGCAATTCTCTGTAAACTGGTAATTGGCTGCCTGGACCAATTATTAAAAAAAAATAAAGTTTAATAAAGTAACTATCGCTCTTAATACAAGTAAAGCATTAATACTTTATGGGCCAATTGTATTTGGAGCGATAACAATTTATTATTTTTTTTCTAGAAATTTTCTAAGCACCAAAAACACATTCCCCTGGCTGTCCCAATCCCATTGTCTAAATGTTAAAGGTAGTATTTCAAAAACCCAATAACACTACATAAATTTGGCAATTAATATTAAAAAAAGGAACAATGAAGCTATATTTTTCTTACGAAATAAGATCTAATAACGTATTTCTAAAACATAATATTGTCATGTAAGTTCTGTCCAGAGTTTTTTCAAACAGTCCCCTGCCACAAATTCAAAGCTTCAATAAAAAAAATCAGTTACTCTTGCAAATGTTTTTTGGCAAGAAGTTTTAAGTAACCAGTGTGAATTTGCAGAGAATTGTGTTGAAGCGCCACTTTGTTTAGTTCGAGAGCCACATATTTGCTGAAAGTATGCATCGTGATCGTCGCGAAAACAGTCCTCTGGGAAGTGATTTTATTAACAGTAATTAGCTCAATTCTGAAACATATTAGTTATTATGTCCACGATTTCTGCCTAAATTTATAGGTGGTCTTGTAACTAATTATGCTCCAATAGTTTTGCAGATATTACGCTACAAAGAGCAAAAATACAGCTACCTGGCACAGTCCCCTCCCTGCCTAGTTATACTAGGCAGAGGAGTAACCCCCCCCCCCCCACATCATGATTTATCAGAAAAGCACAAACTTCAATCGGCCCTCTTTCAAACCAAAGTTACATATTAATTTTCTGAGCAATAGTACTATAATTATACGAATATTTCAAAAAAACATGCCCGGACAGATTTCGTGTAAAAAATGACGAGTTTACAGAGAATCTCCCATTAAAGACAGCTGAAAAAAGCAAAGACTCTGTTCGCGTTTAAAGTAGCCAGTAGAATTTTCGCTCTTTGTAAGCAGTTTGCTAAAGTTCTGCAAAAACCTGGCTATACTGTCACTAATTATTAAAAATTACATGTGCCCAACTTCTTACAGACACGCCTTTGAATATGCGAACAGAAGAAAATGTTGATTGTCTCGGACAGAAACTAAGGACACAGTGGAACTGTTAGGTTTGGAGCTACCATAGTAATCGCGAGAAAGAAAGGTTCTACGTCGCTTAGAGCACTTCAACGTGTCTGACAATTCAATTGATGCGAATTTCACAGAAACTGTTAAACTCCGACAATGCTTTTTCGAAGTAATTGACATAGTAATTGAAGGGGCAAGTGGATAAAGGTGATATGTGACATTTTAATTTCGCCGACTTACACAAATTCAAATTAGTGTATGTTCAATTGTGTTAACTCACATACACCGTTGAAGGGGCAAGTGAACAAAGGCGATATATGACAATATTTTTAATTTCTAGAAAAAGTTTTCAAAAAAAAAAAAAAAATATTGCCTTAACACCTTCCTCCATGGTCAAAAGTAAGTCAAACTAAAATTGTCACATACACCTTTATCCACTTGCACCTTCAATTGAAGAAATTAAAAAGCGGTTTCATCAAACCGGAATTGATGAATATTATTCAGGTAGAAGAAATGCTGACAAGTACAGTAAGAGGAAGTCCCTTGCAAGAAAAATTGGGTGTCCATGCAAGTGACTTCGATATCGAAAAGTTAGAGGCCCAATGAATTCTGCTACCCGCTGTAACAAAGGGAGAATTATCTTCCTTTGATATTTGCGAAAAAGTAGTAGCAGAATCAAGTACTGTTAGACAGCTACTGAGTGAAGTTTTTAAATTAGTTGAACTTATTCGCACCGTTCCAGTTTCAGTGGCATCGGCCGAAAGGTCATTTAGTTCACTTCGGCGACAAAAAACGTATTTGCGCTCCAATATGTCGCAAAAACGTTTGACTCACCTCCTTCTGCTGAACATACACGAATCTCGTATTGCTAAATTGGATCTAGATTCCATTTGCAACGAATTTATCTGCAGAATCGCCGAAAGAAAAGCGTATTTGGCATATAAATATATCCGGATTTTATTTTTCCCTAAGAAATTAAGAAATATGGAATAAAAAAAATTTGTGCTTCATTGGTTGTTATTTTTTTCGCTTGCCCCCCCCACTCTCCAAAACGTTGGCACGTCCCTGGGGGGGGGGGGTGCTCCTTCAAAAGTTTTCAAACTTATGACTTTAAAAATACAGTTTCAGATGATCGTTGATGTTATTGTAGGAGAAATTGAAATTCCAGAACTATAAATGTTTTAAGAGGATGTTCTGGGAGTCTCCACTTCCACTTTCAAAACTGAAACCCTACTAATTGAAATTTAAGTAGATTAGTGACATTGGCAGAAAGGGGGTGAGAGGAGCTTCCAGGGAAAATTTTCAATGTTTGTAACACCGAAAAGACAATTTTAGACTGTTTGGTAATGTCAGTGGGAGGAGAGGTTTGGACTCTCTCTCCCACAAGTTTTTCGAAATTGAAATTCTAAAAACGCAATTGTAAGGATATTCGATAGTGTTATAGGGAAAGAAAGTTCGTATGCTATTCCCACTAAAATATTTTAAAATTCCGCTTTTAGGATATCAATTTTGGACTCTGGAATGAGGGGAAGGGGGCGTTTTTCGGAGTTAAGGCGAGGTTCTATCTTGGAAGTTTTTTTGAAACTGAAGCCCTAAATGCGCAAATTTAGACCATCTTTAACTTAAGGAGAAGAGAGAGCTCGGAATTCTGTAAAAATAAAAATTACACTTTTGTCGGCTACCTTTACCATAAAATGAAAGGAAAAGGATCGGAGACCCTCATCCGTAACCACATGCTGTTATAAAGTTATTCGATTTAACCGGTGTCTTTTAGCTGCATAAAATCAAAAAAATATTTATCTTATATCACTAAATTAGAATGAAACTACAACACCAAGTGCACGCAAATCTTAAAAGATTTGCGTGTAGTCCAACCATTTCATTGTCAAGGAAAGTCTGGACCCTTTCGTAATTTTCCTTGATTTGTAAAAGAACACCTGTTTATAAGGGCATGTTTTTCCTCTTCCTAATTTTCATAATGAGAGGAAACTTTTATGAGCTGCGACATAACTCCAACGGACAATCACAGTTGATAGCTGTTTACGAATGCTAAGTAAACAGTTCTATCCATACGTCTACTTATTATTAATATGCCAACAGATAGTTTATCACTAACTAAAGGCACTTCAAGAACTGATAAATGAGTATTTATTCCAACTAATGGTATCTTTTTGATACCGAATACCTCGTATCAAATTAAAAGTATAGGTTTCTATTAGTATCGATAGTATTGAAATGCCCCTATATATCGATAAATTTTAAGGTGCCTTTAGTCATTCTATTAAACAATTTTAATCTAATTGGGAACATTAAAATTTCCATTTCTGTCTTTGCCATTACACCAAGCTGTATTTGCTACTACACTTAATTGTATTCTTGTTGTGTAGTGAATATTTTTCATATTTTTACTTGATGAATATGGGGATGGGGAAATAGTTTAACTTTCACTTCTCAAACTGAAAAAAAATCGAAATTTATTTAAAAAAAATATGTAGAAAATAAAATATTGTACAGTAAAACTGACAATGGTGTTTTTGTTTTTCTCCATAAATTTATGCAAAAAAAAAAATAAGATTATCACTTTGCCTTAACAAAAATGAGAAGTGATAATTCACATTTTTCTGTTGATTTCTCCACCTCCCCAGAATTCTTCGGTCAAAGTTGTAGATAGTCTTTAACCAAGAAAGAATTTATAGATTGTCAGAAAGGACACAGTGGGGTGATTGGAGGTGTATGATGGAAATATGGTGTAAATGGAAGCACTTTATAACCACTGCTGTGGTGATTTTTAAAACTATAGGGTAAACTAGGGAGGTTTGACCTAATTTTTAGATTTTTTCTAGCCGCTAGAAAACTTCCAAATTGTCATTTGTTTTCTTATGTTGTCTGACAATGTTTTAAACTATTAGTTTTTAAATTATATCAAATTTCTATTAGTAATTTTTAAGAATGTCCAAATCAGGTCATTTGAGCGGGGGAGGGGGCGGTGATCCGGTCTCATGTGGAAAGTGGTCACACACTTATTTTGTTATATGAATAACCCACACACAACTACGTATGCCCCTTTTATCGAGTAAAAGTTCTAACCAAATTTTGAACACAAATGCTCTACCATGTCTATCATTAACCTCAAAGAATAGTGCAATTGAATGAATTAGTGGGGGCCAAGCATTTTCCCCAAAGGGAAGCACCTCACTAAGACAATTCTGGCGGGCAGAATACTTGTACAATTTTGAAATTTAAGTTTCGCAAAAACATGCGAGGACAAAATTATAAAATAATTGTTACCCTCTGACGCTTACTTAATCAATGTGATGTTTACATTGGTTTCCCAGAAACCAGTTTTTGAATATTTAGCTCATGGGCTGCAATAGCAGCAAAACTCGAATTTTATTTGAGATAAAGTGCGTTTAAAGTTGTCATTACTAAGGAAAATGCATAATTAATGCCTTAGTTTGCTGGCGTTTTATGGCTTATATTGAATTATGAGTTGTGCTAGTACTGCTGCAGGAAAGAATGTTTATTTTAATATTTACATATGTTCTTAGGCCAAAATTCAGGTTTTTTGAGTTGTGGCACTATTGCAGCACATGATCGATTTGGTACCAAATTTGTGAACTATTGGCTAATCGCCGATTCCTTTTGGTAAAATTGAACAAATTAAGACTACATGGGTCAGCTTTGTGGGCCGCATTTGACCCCATAAGCTATAGGTCAGACCCCACTAGCATAAATTATTGAAAAACATTCCAAAATTTATGCAAATTGCTTGCAAGATGTTCCTTTTTCAGCTTTGAAGTTATGTTTCGTTCAAAAAACTCAATTTCTGCAAATCTAAATTAAGTTAATGAATTGCTTGTTTACAGATGGAATTGTCAAATCCGTGGATGTGGAGCCCTGCTCCAAGGAGCCTTGTGAAATTCCGAAGGGATCTTCTGTGTTCATCACGGTTCGTTGCCTCTCGAGTAAGTGCAATCTCTAGTATATTCATTCATGCAGGCCATAAAGCATAAATGAGGTCACGGTCTTGAAAGAAATCTTTCTCACATGTTTCTTCCGAACACGTTTTTTCTCCGGGTGGTTGATTTGAAGACTGTTCCGAAACTTGTCAGACGACGTTATGGATCCGTCCATTCATCACCTTAGTGTGAAAAGGTCTTTTCGGTATTCTGCAGTTTTGAAATTTCTGACAAATTTGAAAGCGGTCAAGGGTTTCAAATGTCAACTTCTTATTATACCGAACGTTACGCTTGAATATTTTAGTATAAGTCACGCATAAGATTTTAACAAGAGGCATTTGGTACTGTTTGTTTTCTCTTGTAACTTCATGTTTTTAAATTAAACGTTTCAGGGAAAGGTAAATGTTTAGGATTTTTACCTGCTATACCATTTTAATTTTTAGCTTTTCAACCTGATGTGCCCTCCCCATGATAGTGCATGATTTACGAAAAAATGTTAAAAAAAAATTGGTATTGACTCCACATTGCTTCCTGTTCCTCTTACGTCTATTTCACAATCTGTTTTTTAACAGCTCCAAAGAATGAACATACTTATGTACGATAGTTTTTGGCAAAACTTCTTAAATGAATAGTCCTTTAAAACATTTTCCCGACACGAAAAGTAGTTAGCGTGGACACAATTTCAAATGAAAAGCAAAGTGATATTCTAATTAGCGTCTGTAATCTAGTTTCTTAAAACTGCATGGAACATATGCAAAGAGAAAAGACAAGGTAATCGCGTCTCAATGAGCAAGAAAACACTTCAAATTATTACTCCTAGTTTGTCACGAATCATTGCAAAAAAAGTTTTACAATCATTCATCTTCTAAATCTCGACAATTTCAACACAATTCAGTGGGTTATTCGCTAAATATCACCAACAGCGCAAAGTTGAAATCGGATTCAAAAAAGTATTTCTCGCCTAATTTGTTGCCAACTTGGCAGTATGGCGTCAACGTGCCTACCAAACTCTTGGTGATATATCACAAAGTTGAAAAATCATAGCATCACTTGTTTGCATTGAAATTAACGTTGATTTGCCCTAGAAAAGCTGACCCCCTTTGGAACATCAGTATGCAACCAAAAAGGGAGGTGCACAAGTAGACCCCCCCACTCAGAGCCTACATGCTAAGTTCCAATCTCTTACGTTTTGCCGTTTTAGTTATGTGAGACACATATATACGAACATACGGACGTTAGGACGAAACTCGTGCTGATAAACTCGGAGATGGTCAAAATATGTTTTGGTTGTCCTTACGTCCGCATAATGTACATACAGATGCACTTGCGAACAGTCGAAACTGCTCAACGTTCTTTCGGAGGTGAGCAAAATGGAAGTTCTGATCGAAATGAGAGTGAAATTTTTTCACGATTTCAATTCTTTTACTACGTAAAAAATAAAATCAGAACTTCTTTATTCCAACATAAAGTGGACTTATTAAAAGTGGCAATTTTTTCTTTCATGCAAAACACATTGCAACGTTTTCAAAAGTCATGAAATTCGGTTAACATCCAAATAACGGATGGATGGTGTTTTGAAGTTGATCTCTAATTTATAGAACTTTTAATGACTGCATTTTTATATCGCAGCTATATCTGACAGATTTTAGTTCTTTACATGTAGAGCAACTGCAATAATATATACTTTTGTTCTACTAGAGAGAAAGAACAGAACTCAGGAACGAAGTTTTTAAAAAATACTGCATGTGCTTTTTTTAAAAACTGGGATCGCATATTTTTTAGAAAAATTAAAGCATTGAAAAATTATTTGCAAAATATTTCGTTAGAATGTAACTGTATAATAGTCTAACCAGAGATTGAACGTGGCCTAGTAAGTGGACAGTTGGAGATTTAAAAGTTCATACTTTTCTTAGATGGATTGGCAAAAGTAACTTCTTTCTATACAATTCTAAACAATAAAGGATAGAAAAAGAATGTATGAAATTATTTTTTTTAAATGAACAGAATACAAATAAATCAGAATACCGTGAAAACCAAAAAGTAATGAATACAAAAAAAAAAAAAAAAAATGAAATAAATAGGTATGAAGAAGTCTTAATCAAACTTGTTTAAAACAAATTTCCCACATGTTCATGGATTATTACCGGTTAAACATATTCATTTACGAGGATGCTGCTCCATCAATTAAACCCCCCGGAAAACTTCAGGCAGTACCACATAAGTTCTCCCAGCTTTAAAAAAAATTACGTATCAGTAAAGTTTATTTACTGCTACGTACCAAATGCTAAATTTTGATTACATTAATTTTTTGGAAATTAAATGGTGTAAGTTAGCTTACTGGTCTACCATCCAAAATAAAGAACATAGATTCAAATTTGAATTCCACGTGCTGTGCGAAAACGAAATATTTCAACATACTCTGAGCGTCTCTCTTACCTTGGGAAGAACGTTCACCCGAACATGACGATTAATTTTAGCAATGTCGCGTCGGTGTCATAACCTGACCTTGTAGGTATAGACTTTTTCACTGGACTTTTTGATAGAGAAACTTAGTAGCTAAGATTCATTGACCCAGTCCTTGAAAAAACGGGCTTCTTATCGATCATGTTACGAGAGATGAGGCTTTGGGGGATTTCATCGTATAAAGATATACTTGCTGATTTCAAAGGTAAATAATTGACCTTCATACCATCTTTTTCGTTCAAAAATCTAGAAGTCTGCATTGAATGTTTAAGCTACGATTAATCGATTTTTGAGCAGGTTTTAGTATGCGCTAGTACTAGTTTTATTTTTTGAGGTCAATGATAAAATTATTGAAATAATTTTTAGCCGATATAAGATTTGAACTATTAAAATATTGGCATCAATTCACTCCAGGTACCTACCGCAAGACGTGGTTTAACAGGTTGGATGGGGCCTTGAAGAACCCTGTTTTTTTTTTTTTTTTAATCAAGACGAGCGAACATCCCTGGTCTCAGTATCCTCAGAGCTATCGATTCACTTGGAGGACTTAGTGATTTTAACGTCCCTCAGCCCCCACTAATGAAGACGGTGGATATTTGATCGGCTAGGCTCGAACCCGGGACCCTCCGGTTACGAGTTCAACTACTTACCAATCGCGCAACCACGGCCTAATACTGGCGGGCGTAACAAGTTTCGCTAGAGATTCCTTTCTGCTCATGTTAGCTTATATAGGGGGTGCTTGCTGAATACCGCTATCCCCCTATAATTTCTACACGGCAACACTCCTAAAAGTTAACCTAGGTATGGCAAAGTTGCACAATGAAACCACTTACAGCGGCAAAACTTGGAGCGGGACCACCGTGACTCGCTCGCGCTCCTCTCTCGCGCGCTTTTTTTCCCGGGGGCCCCGCTTGGAGTTATTGTTCATATCTAAGTAACGGTGCTAGATGAAGGAAAAGTTGTTACAAAGTTATTTAATATCATCAGATACAGACTGAAGAAAAATCTTCCGCATAGTTATATTAAATGATCTACATCTTGCAAGATAATCGAATTGTTTTTATTCTAATAAAAAGGATTTAACTTAAGATTCTCAAGTTACAGATCAAAGGACCAAAGTTTTCCTAATGAACAGCATCTTTTAAACTTAGTTTTAGGTTCAGAAAACTGCATTTATGCTTATTTCTTGTTATAGTTTAGGGGGTTAGTTTTTACCTATCTTGGATTCATAAGAACTTTTCTGCATTCGGAAAACGATATTAATGAAAGATTCTTCATCACTGAAGAAAATCGAAAGAACGTGTAGCCTTAATTATGAACTGTGGGGAATAGTACTCATCAGAGAGAATGAAACTTCGTCAAATCTAAAACTAATTAACCTCTTTTAGTTACGGTTTTCAATAAAGGTCGGATTGGTATCTAAGCCAGCATCCCGGAAGTTTGCCATTGGTGAAGTAGGAGTTTTAATTGAACCCAAGTTCCACGATTAAAAAAATACAAATTTACGGAATAGTTTCATGCCATTTAATTAAACTTAATGGCTGAACAGTTTATCTATGTTCGCCCTAAAGTGCGCGATTGGGAGCTTCAGTAACTTTTTCCGAATTTAATAAAAATAGATTTGCGTGCTGCTTCTGCTGTCCACCAATTAGATGACATGTATTAAAAGATCTCGATATTTCCAGTCTGTTTCTATTTCATATTTACTTCCAGACAGTTTGTATAAAATAGAACGTCTTACGATAGTATTATACTGCCTTCTTAATATTCTCGATAAACAGAAGAATTTAGGAATCCAGCCATGAAAGAACTGGAATTAAAGCTCATTGTTTTATTCTTGTAGTTTTCTCAGCACTTGAACACCTTTGGAACCTAGAGTTTTATCTTCTCCCCTATTTGCTCCTATTTTTCAACCAATTTCGCGCTGAAGCTGTACCAAAACTCTCAGGTCGTCAAAATTACCATTTCGGACATTTTTTTAGAACAATTGTTTAGTATTCAATACTTCACTCAATAGTGTACTTCAATAACACACCATTCAGTAAATAGTAGTTAATTGTTAATAAATAAGTTTTAAAATAACATTGTTAACCTGCATAACAGACCATTGAAATTGAATTTAATGGTTTTTTAGTTTGTGTCCATAAATAAGTCGAAGTTTTGTTGCAACAAATGAAACATTCTTTCCATACTATTTTCTATAAGTTCTGCGCAACACGTTGCAGAAATAATTTATCAAATGCTGAAGCAATGAACAAAAACTGAGGGCTTGGGGGTGGGGGAGTCATTATTCCCACTTTTACTTTACCAAATGTAGTTTATGTAACATTTTTGAGGCTGTTAATTGAGAATGCGAAGTTATTTACCTCAATGAAACAATGTAAAGTTTCCTCTTTTCCGCTATCTTTTCAACAAAAGCTATTTTCACTACGACAGCAGCTGTCAAAGTTCGATAGTAAAAAGCTAAAGGACTATTTGACACAGTAGCGTAATAAAGAAGGAAAAATAAAGAAAAAATACTTTATTAAAACAGAGTGCAGGAAAAACGCACATTCGTGACGCAGAGGGAAAGAAAAACTGATTATTTTGGTACTTTACATTATCCAATCCACTAAACTTTTGAACTCTTTGTGTAGCTCAAGAATTTTGACTCGCAGTTGAAATCTTTCATAAAGACTATGCTTTTAATGACATATCAAAAACAAATTTTATTCAGTTCGCTTAAAAAAAAAAGTTGAATGTAGTTGAAAAGTATGGCCTATGTTTTTAATGGCGATCCCTTTTTTAAAGTTTTTTTTCTGTTAAAACTGAAGGTAGTGCAAAAAGCATTTGATGGTAACGCAATTTCTGCTTTCTTAGTTTTTCAAATAAATTTCCAAATTCTTAACTAGAAAGAAAGTTATAAGCACCTTGTAAATATCATCCTTGTTCCAATGCTAAAAGCTGGAATGATGGGTTTTAAATTCTTAACGGCAGTTCATTTTCTATAGATATCTGCAAATTTAAACTGGAAATGAATGAACCAAGTATACATGAACTTGTATACATGAACACTTGTATACATGAAGCTGTGGAAGGTGTTGGGAAAACTAATGTTGAATTAACGTAGTCGGAGATCAATCACGAAATTAAAAAAAAAAAATCTCTACAAAAATGCTACCGACTATACAATAACCTTTGAACATTTTAAAAATAGTTGTACAATGTTATAAAGTCGGGGCAAAATGTTAACCCAGTCTGTAAAGACCTTTTTGACAACAGAAAACATTTTCAGACCATTTTCATTTCGTACGTTTAAAGTTTATGAGAAACAATTTTGCTTTACAAAAGTTCTGATGTTTATATGTTGTATTGACACACTTCTGTTTCATCACTGTATGAAACTTAATGTCCCATTCTTGTTTTTAACAAGGGAGAAAATTAATTGTCAAATCAGATTAAAGCATGCTTACCAGACGATTCAAAAAGCGGTTAGACAGCCAAACTGCCGGTTGAAGCCTTTAAGAAATAACAAAAGGCTTCAATCTCTGGTTCAAGTGGCTGATGACAAAGTTAAATTATCTGGTGAATGTACATGAGTTTAGTCACAAATACTTCGGACCTTTCGAGATCACTGATAGTTTCAAATAACTGGACTATAATTCAAGATTTTTTGGTCTAGATAACTTCCTAACAGTACATAAAACTTATTGACCCGTGCAAAGCGTTCGCACTTGACAGAAGGAACAAAAACCAGTTTTTAAGTTAAGTTTTTTGAATAACAGCAAAATTGGGAGTTGCTTGATTATTTTTAGCTGTTAGCGGAGAAAAATTCTTTAAAATGATCTTACTTTTGAAACTTGCGAAGCATTGCTGAAATTATGGTTGTACCCACAAAGAAATTTTTTTGAGGAATATATAGATGTGCAATGTTGAATAAGAATTCTACTACAGAAAACGTATTTAAATTTTTTTCGACCCAGATTCAAACTCTTACCTTTTTCCATTATCATAACTTTATCAACCGCGCCAATGCGTCTGAATTTTCGGATGCTATTTATCGAAGTAATGTCATAGAAAAGCAGACAAAAAAAGGTTTTTGAAGAGTTTTTTTACATCATGGATCTATTTTTCGTCAGTAGCCGGCACGAATAAGCTTTAAAATGAGTAGTAAATCATGGAATTAGAATAAGGAAGATCTGGCGTGGTGACGAAAACAGGTTAGAGAAATATATATAAGATGTTCTTTTTTAAAAAATTAGATTAATTTATTTACGACAAAGTTTTCTTGCAAATCTTTTATAGATGAAATCTTAAGTTACTCTGACATCAATACATACGTTGCTTAAGATAATTTTAATAGCGGTTTGAAGCTTCTGCTTCTTTTGTAAAAAGATTTAGTTTTAAAGACATTTAATTGGGGGGGAGGGGAGAGTTAAACTCTTCCCAAACTGAGCAAGCTCATTGTATTTTCAACGTTTCAAATACTTATGATGAATATGAGAATTCATTAAAAGGTACTGAGCAGGAAAATCGTTAATTTTTGCTCTTTATTCTGCAGAGGTGAGTGCTGAGAAGCTTCGTCTAAGCGTGTGGGCAGATCTTTCTGGGATCGAAGTTCCTTATCCTGGTATGAAGAGAGACGCTTGCAAGGGCAAAAATCTTACGTGCCCTATCGTTGAAGGTCAAGAAATACAGTACGTCCAGAAGTTCGAGGTCAAATCGTTTTTCCCTAAGGTAAGTTTGTTTTCTTTGTTAATCTCTTCTGCTGATTGAGATTTTTCGAAATTGAATTTGACGAGAAGCACTAAATTGAACCGTTAATTTAAATTAAGTTTTAAAGTCCAGAGATAAGTTCTAAAAGTTCAAATACGCATTTTTACTTTTATTTTGAAAATTTTCTATAACTTTTGCAACAGTTTGAACTGAAATTTCAGATAAATATTTCTGAATATGGATCAAGAATCTGCATAAGATTTCCGATATACTAACTGGTATACTAACCAGTAAATGAACACTAAAGGAAATTTTAAGACTTCAAAAATTCATAGCGTCGGAAAAAATAGTTCCACTTGCCACATGGCAGTAGAAACACTTCAGATAATATACGTAGTATTAAAAAAAATGGAAGAGCTTTTATGGTTCTGCATCCGGTTTTATGGGGGGTTGAAACGAGAAAAAATGCCCAAACCCAGTAAATGAACACCCCTTCCAGTGGACAAATGCAGCATTTTCTAGTCATTTTCTTTCAGTAAATGTGTAGAAAGGAGTTACTTCTGCTGATTCATCTAAGAGAAATGTTTCAAAACCTTATTTTTTCATGAAAAATAAGTGTTCATTCACTGGTCGGTCTACCCTATATTTCAGTGAAAAGTTGTAGTCACGATTGAATTATTAAATGTCATGCTACAAATGTTTTCTCAATTAAATTTTGTGTTTGGACTGGTTTTTTAAATGAAAGATTCGGTTCTCAATTGAAGATTAAATTTTTCATTGAATAAAATAACTATTAGCAAAAAGTAAATCTGAAATTCATCCATGCAAAAGTATTAAGTTCAAAACTAAATAAGAAATAAACTGAAAAAAATAAACTAGTCTCTTGTCTCTGTTTATTGACTTTGTTCATTAGGTGAGTTTAATGTGAAAGAAAAAATTAGGAAAAGAAAAATTGATAAAACTAAGAGCTCAAAGTAAAAATTCAAATTTTATTAGCAGTTTAATTTGGCAAACACTAACTTTACTGAAAATAAACATTCATGGAAAAAATTTGATTTTAAAATAATTCCTGATTTGTCTACTCAATGTTAATGTACAAACGTTTTTGAATTTTTGCTGTATGAAATGCAAACAGTACATATGTTCTCTAAATTCTAAGTGAAGACATTTCAGCAATATAGCATTAAAAACTCTTTCAAAATGAAACCCTATGTTCAAAACCGTGTAAAAAGGTATTGACAAATTGGAATGTTCTGGGGAAAAAATAGCAGGCAAACTGCTTTGAAGAACGAAGTGCACTAAAAGACTGCAGATTACTTGTACTCAACGTTTTGTCAACATATGAACAGTTAAAAGGTAGCAACTTATAATCAATGTGAAGTACCTCAGATTAATCGTCCTTTTTCCCTATGCGCTGTCGCAAATTTCAAAAGCAAAAGCGCCATACAGACGATTATTTCACCCCTAGGGTGAAAGTCAACAAGGCACCCCTGCTTTAAGGTGAATTGTTGGTTAGAAGTCACTTACTGGCCATTTTCACGAAGTTTGCTCAGGTGCTTTAAAGCTCCGATGCATTTTTACCCACAATAATTTCAGACTATCAGAAATGAAGTGATTTTTATTGCTTTCCAACCAATTCACTAGTGAGCTGGCTTCGTCGAAATGAACATGCTATGTATCAGTAGTGTAAAAAAGACAGTTCTCCGACAAGAGGAGGCTGTGAGGCTGGAGCAGCTCCGAACTGTTCGTTACACGAGATACAAGTAGTGTAAAAAGGACAGTTCTCCGACAAGAGGAGGCTGTGGGAGGCACCCAGCACCCAAGAGCTTGTACCGCGGTGGAGGTGGCTCCAGCCTCACAGCCTCCTCTTGTCGGAGAACTGTCCTTTTTACACTACTTGTATCTCGTGTAACGAACAGTTCGGAGCTGCGTAGACTCAATCACTCAATAGCAGATCGAAGAAAAAGTTTGAAAAGGAAATCTCCTCTGTCTCCCTCTCCTTCTATGCGCGTATGTGTCGAGTGGAAAACGGATGTTACGTTGTCCGTTTCGTACTTCATTCCGCTTCCGACGCCATTTTCTGCTGATCTCTTAAAAAGCCCATACTAATAATGTTACGATTCCGGATTTTCCGTTTTTTATGTTTAAAAAGTCCGCTTAATACAATATTCTATAAACAGGTCAATCTATTTTCATTATAAGAATCTCAATCTTTTCTTTTTCAAGATATGTTTTCATAGTTGTCGAAGCCGCTGTGGGTATTTTCTGTTTAGTCTTACGGTCCGAAGTAAGAGGCGGACACCTCCGATCAAGGGCGGATCCAGCTTCTGGCTAAGGAGGGGGTCATTTTCGGAAGGGGGGGGTCAAAGTGCAATTTTTGGGCAAAAATGGGTGGTTTTGACAATTTTTTCCGTAGTTTAAGTACCAAAAATACATTTTTTGCTATATTTTGTCGGTTAAGGGGGGTCATGACCCCCCCCCCCTCTGGATCCGCGCCTGCCTCCGATCGTCCATTCAGATCATTTAGTAATAGAAAATAGTGAGAGTAGAATGATTCTCTCCTACGGTTCCGTCTACACTCGCGGTTCACGTTGGTTTAAGGGAGCCAAGAATTCCCCCTAGTTACGGAGAACCCCCTAGACCCTCATCCCCTAGAGGGTGGCGCTGATGCTACTAGCGTTTTACTGTGAAGGGTACCAAATGCAACCAGTAGTTTTAAGTGTATGCAGCGAACCTTCCCACTTGGAACATCTGAAATGTAAGTCAACTGTAGTTCATACTTAATCAGACTGCAATTATTTTAATTGCATTTCAGATTGATTTTTTGATTAAACACCTAATTTTTCAGCTAATAAGGGAACGATCCTCACTAGAGTTTCTGTTTCTCAAGAAAATTGTTTTTTAAACTTCATTTAATTCAGGCGTCATTTTAAATTGTTTTAAAACACATTTTTTTGTGCTTATTAAAATATCATCATTGTCCCAGTTTACAATAATGGCAGTTTAAAATACCTAGTTAACAATAATGGTAGAGCAAAGCTATTTTCTGTTCTTGCTGTACTACAAAAATTAACAAAGTTCAATTTGTAGAGATTGATTAAACTGTGATTGATATAGAACAATACAGCATCTGATATCTAATATTTTATGTTCATAATCCTTGTTCCCTTTGCATTAGAAAAAACTAATTTAGATTTTAAGATTAAAACTTAATTGGATTGTCACCAAAGCATAGCTACAAATTTAGTGAAATTTCCATAATCTCAACTCTAGTTTTACATTGTTAATGTGTTGACAATCATAAGCGAACGAGAAACACAGCATTAGCAGATAACTCAAGCGAAAAAAGCAAGTGGACCGAAAATTAATTCAATCTAGATTGCTTGTAATTCAACCCTCCACTTCTATTAGTCGCTTTTGTTTATCAAGTGATATATGGAGCATGTGATAAAATTATGCTTCAAATATCTAGTTTGGAACCTCAATTGGATATTTTAAGCTTTATCTCTACTAATAATAAAGCTGAAGGTGTGTCTCTGTCAGTGACGCACGTAGGGCCAAAACCGTTCTGTCGATTTCCATAAAATTTGGAAATCGACAGGATTGATTTTGTTCCGTTTCTATTCTAATTTAAAACTTTTCCATATAAATTTGACAAAATGGGGAAGAAATATTTCATACATTTTCAAGACTTATGTCATTCGAAAACTTGAAATTTTCTGCATAAAATGAAATTTGTTCGAATTGAATTCACATTTCTCAAAGGTGTCTCTTTACCTTTATAACACGAGCCCAGCTGTGCGGGTACAGCTGTTATTTCTATATAATCTGAGTAAATTTTTTTGCAGATGGCATATTATTTAAACGCTCTTTCAATTAGTACTATTGAAAGATGCCTTCTAAAAGTTTTACCTAATTTGGAAAAAAATTCTGTTGCGAATAGTGGTTTAGAGAAATTAGTTCGGAAATTAAGTTCAAATTATCTTGACTGTATTTTTAAATAAGGTATATTCAGTTTTTCGGCAAAAATTTTCCCTTTTTCTTTTAGTTATTCTTGGACTAAGAGTCGATTCTCCTTTGCATAGAATAAAAACAAGTTCGTATTCGCTTCCTAGGTCGGGACTTATTTTTCTTGGGTCTATGAACAATGTTTTACGACAAAATTCATTTGTTTTAGTGGATTTTCGTTCACGTAAAAATGAACGAGATTTTAATTTTCTTATTCAGGAACTAATGGCATTGTTTTTTCCTCTCTATTTTCAGGTTGAGACTAAAGCACGTTTTGATTTGCGAACTAACGATAATTTCGGATTTGATTCAACTGTATGCTGTTTCCGTACTCCAGTCAAAGTTGTAGATAGTGTCAGCGAAGAAGAGCGTAAAGTTGTAGCTAGTGTCAGTGAAGAAAAGCGTAAAATTGCCACCTAATGTAATCATCTCATAGAGAAATTCATTTTACATCGCCTCACGTATTTATCTTTGTAAATAGATTTCCCAATAAACTGGTTTTTAAATATTTTATTTGATGTCTTTGGTAACTTACTCGGAACGTAAACAGCACACTCTACAGTGCATTGCAGCCAGTGGCGTATCCAGGGGGGGTGCCAAGGGACCAATGCACCCCCAAGATTTTGTAAGACTATAAAAAATGGTGGCACCAAATTTTGAAAAATCCTGTAAATATGCTTCAGGTTTTTTCAATGAAAAATACTTTATGGACACTGAAATATTGTCATATTATTTTCTGTTTTCTACAATAAGAAGCAAAACTAATTGTTATTCTGTAATTGTGGAAATGTAAGAGGAAAATGAGCAATGTACCCGCGCCTCTCACAAACATTGTTAGGCGTTTAAGTTTCCTATTAATTGCAGATTATTTAAATGATTTAAATGTGTTTAAGCATTGCTCCTCCTCTTATTTCTCTTTTTTAAAGATCATTTTGAACAAATTGTCATATTATTTTACATCGTAAAGAAAAAATAAACAAAACACCAGCTTATTTTTTTTTTTTTTTCGAAATGTGACAAATTGGATTTTTTTTTTAACTTATTGCACATTAAAAAAAATTGTTTTTTATATTAACACTTACATTAAAACATTACTGCTCATTTCAGCAGTAAATTTTTACCTTGGAGAAAAAGAGATCAGTTTCTACTTTCTTTTCTCATGGGATGAAACGAAAGTTTTTATTTTATTTAAAAGTTTTATTAGAAATGAATGAATAAACAAGTTGAAATATTAATGAAGGAATGCGAATGAATGAATTAATCAATGAGCACATCTGGGATTAAAAAAAGGGAGTAAGTAATAGCTGAAAAACAAAAACAATTTTCCAGCAAGTGCGAAATTTTACAATATGGGTATGAAATTTTGAAAATGAGTTGTATATATTCCCTTTGATTTTTAAGTCTATTTATATTTGAATCGCAATCGTCCAATCGACTATAGGTTTAAGAATATATTTACTATATTGCTAGGTGGATGGCGCAGAAGAGTTAAAATGTTTTAACATTCCAATTTGCCCCGTTATTTAAATCTTACCCCCACGTTCCCCAACATCTAAAGGTCGTTTAAATGTACATTTTGTAGAATATGCATGAGAAAATGCGTGCATATAAGCTAAGAAAATCTTATCTTTGATGAAACAAAAATAATCATAAAATAAAACTTCATAAAAACCAAAATGTACAAAAACATTCATTTTGGTACTCTCGGACCTTCAAAAATATTTTTATCATGCAACTATTTTTTAAAATTATAAATGATCTATCAATTTTCCGATGAAGACTTGAGTGCTTTTGGCTTGAGATTTTTTTTCCTAATATGTTTATTGTTCTTGCATGATATTCATTTTCGTGAAAAAAAAATCTTTGAGCAACGTTCAATAGAAAAAAATTAGATCGAAATACTGCGTTTTTAAAGTTTCACCATATTTCTTGATTTTTTTCCTTTCTCATCACAGTGTCGATGTTCGATGTGCACCCCCCAAAATCAATTCCTGGATACGCCACTGCATTGCACTATATATTTAGTCCATCTGTACAGCTCTATAGACACCTCATTTTTTTTTTAATACTGTCGGTTCTAAAAAATACTATGATTAAGCGGGGTTATTTGTTTAAGGCGGAACCTTTTAACATTGCTTTTATGGCATGGGAAATATTCGGTCCCGGGATGTTTTATTCTTATTAACGAGTATTCGTTTATCCGCTACCCAATAAAGCAAGACCGACAAAACCGATGAGAGTTCGTCGCACCATCAAATTTAAGTAACGGGTTAAGTGACAGTAAAGTTTTATTCAGTTATGTACAATACATCAGTTGCTAACAGAGTGGACAATTCGAAACATAGAAAATCTAGGGAAATAGATAAATAATTGTTTTTTGGGGAAATTTTTTTTTATTTGCGTAATCTGCAGAAATGGTGTCAGAAGCATCTTTTGTGCAGTGTAATTTATTTTGTTACATTTCAGTTTAATTTTAAATCACATTTAAAATTCTAGCATTATGAAGCTGGGACACGTCATTTTCTCTTCTTCTGACAAAGATATTTTTTTTTGTGTCATTTCTAAATAGATTATACCTAACCAATTGATACTTGATGGCACAAAATTAAATGGAGAACCAATAAAAAATACACTTAATGGGTGGTAGTTATTAAAATTGATTTGAAAAATTCTAAAGTCTCGGACATGATTTGTACCATTTTCGTCGGAATGACCCATTTATAGAATTCTCCTGTTTATTTACATAGTCTCCGGCTCCGGTTTATGATGGGGAATTTTAATACTAATTGTTACGGAATAACGAGGTCTTGATTAAAAAAATATTTCTAAATGAATTCGTTGAAAATTAAAATTTGCGACTACCAATTTTACTGGGGGTAATGCAATGTCACTGGATTAATTGTATTTGCCGCAATGTGTAAATGTACACCACTTTAGCTTTACTTCTAAGCTACCTTCTTATTTCCAACACGCAATTATCTTGAATACACAAAGCCATGCTTTTGAGATATAAGTGTTTAAGAAAAGTTTCAAACATTGCTTTCAGAATGAGTAACGTAAGTGGCTTATTTTTCATGCGCGGCTGATCATGGACAAAAGAAATGCTTTGTTAATTTGCAATTTTAATCTTCTCTGTTGACGGGTAATCATTACTTTAATCTGTAAAGTTCTCGATATTGCTAACAATTAGAAACATCGAGAGTGAGATTATTGCTGAAATTGAAATTCATTATTCTTTATGTCGGGATTCGGAAACTGCAAAGGTATGACTTGATGAAGTCGCATTAAGTTTTAGACAGCGCTGTTCGAAAAACTGCCTAGTAGTAAAAATTAGGAATTTTCAAGGTTCTGGCAACCTATTTCTAAATACAATTATGAGAAGACCTCTAAGGGGCTAAATGCGCAGGACAAATACTTTATTACTCTTATTCTTAAAATTTGTCTATAGCAAGTTGAAATTATACTGTTCTTAATATTATAAAATGAAAACATTTTTCCATAAATCTATCCATTTAAGAAGGATTTTTTTTTTTTTTTTTTTTTTGAAGAAAGCTGCAGATGAATATTTTGAAATTCAGCACATTGGATTTTCAAATCAAGAACGTCGCTGTCAGCATGATCAGATAAAAGTGGAAAAAATTAACAATTTCCATCGAGTATAATACCGAGACTGATTGATTTAAGACTCCCGTTGCTTTGTTTTCGGGGTGTGGGGGAGGGGGTAGTGTGATTTTTCAACAGTAAAATTTTAAGAAAAAAAAATCAAATAAAAGTCGGGGACTAAACAACGCTTCATAAAACAATCTAAAGCTGCTACTTTTCTTACACTAAATTTGTTGCTTTTTATTATTGTTTGATTATTGCTTTTCTGCGTGTCCTTTTTAACAAGAATCCTGGGAAACGGGTCATTATCTAGTTTTATCTTGAGTGATCTTAGCGACATAACTTGGAGACAAAGAGCATTCTTTCTAATATTAACAGTCATATTACCCTTCAAGTTTTGTGGGACATATCGCCCAATACGGAACAAAAATGGGCATGATGGTGAAAATTTAAATTTCCTCATTTCAATCATATTATATGATGGAAATTTCGCATACAGACTGTAAAATGTACTACGTTCTAAACAATAAAATAAAAAGTGCACTTTATTCTACTGGTTGCTAACTTCCACAAGATCTTGTGAAAAGTACTACGCAATGTTCGCTGGCATTAACTAATTAATGTCCAGTACCAAATACATAATTAGTGCACTTAATTCCTGTTAATGTGGTACAATTTGTATAGCATTAGCTACAGAAAGTGCATGTTAGAGCACTTGATCCCAAATTATGATAAGGATCTAATATCCATTAATAGTACAACTGCAGTTTAAGACTTTGCCGAAGTTGTTTCATTCCCCAGTTCAAAAGATGGGGTAAAATTTGTAGAGCAAATAAAACAAATGGATGATGATGAGGATATACAAAGAGAGCATCTAAAGAAAGAAAAAAAAAACAGAGAATATATTTGGTCAAATCAGTCAAATGTATCCCCGAAGAAATAAAACATGTTTTAAAAAAGCCGACTTTTGCCCGAAATTAAATTCAAGATTGGAAATAAAATTTGTCCCGTATATTTCTCCCCCAGACCCGCCATTTCGAATATTTCGGGGGAAAAAGGGTACTTTTGTACCTCAGAACCAGACTAACGTAAGTTCATTTTCGTCACTTTTCAGTAGAAGACAAAAACGATTGTCGGATGCATGCAAAGGATTGGACTCGCGTTCTTTTGACACTGCTAAATAATTGTAAAGGAATTTATTTTCTAAAATAACGTTTTTATGGGTCGATACGATGCGGAATAAGATTCTACATACAATGCAACAAAAAAGTGAAAATCGTCATTTTCGGATTTACGTCCTTCTGGTTCTGAGATACAGATTTTATAAATGCTATAATGCTGTAAATTGTACCGAAAAGCAGCAAAACAACGCTAACTTACACGTAAATACTTTGATTTCCCGAAGTGTGGGGGGGGGGGGGGTCGCAAATTAAAATTTAATTAGGGGTTTAGAAAAAAAACCAGTGCAAGGTAGCGAAAGAAACTTGCTCAGATCTAGGAAGGGGTAGCTGTCCCTCCTTGCCCCTTCAGGCTACCCAATGCGCACTTGTCAAACCAAGCCCTTTTTACCAGTAACAAATGGACAATACTTTTTATTTGGAAAAAATGCACTAACAACTCATTATAAAACGGATGCAGATCTCTACCTAGATTTTTACAGTTTTAGCTCTTCGTTTGCTAAACAAAGCCTTTCACACCAGACTAGAAAAAAGTGTGTCGTTCAGTTTTCAGTACAAAGAAAGCGACATTCTGAATCCCATAAAGAGTATTTTTTGGTTTTTGATATAATACAATGTGTTGAATGTGTGTGGAGAGTGAAAAGAAAATTTTATTATCGTTGTTTTTTTAAATATATTGTTCTCGGTGATTTATGGCCCGCCCTCAAGAGCGGATATAGGATTGAAAGAAAAAAAAAATGTAACTCTGGCTATTTCCCTCTGTGGTGGGAAATTCTAGAGTTTTTATTTTGCGTTCACACATTTTTTTTACAATACTTAAAGACCCTGAAAATATTAATGATAATAATAAAATTTCAAACTCAGAATTTTTAATCAAAAAGTTATAATCGTTTCTGAGTCTTAAGGAACGAAAAATTTCTTTCTCAGTTAGCGAAACGAACAATTGAGCAAGAAATAGCGGTCTAAGTGACATCAAGCTTCACTGTAAAATTATTTATAAAGCATTTGAAAAGTCGTTGGTCACCACATAATGCATATATGAAGCTTTTTCCTTGAGTGTGTTTCCCCATTTCGTTGTTTTTACGAGGAACAAAAGAGAATTAACATTCACTCAGCAAGGTGAACAGGTTTTTTACTTCTCTGCCCATCTAATAAGCAGCTACTCATTAGTCTAACCGTATGCTTCCAACTACGTAGTCAGTCACGGGAAGGAGAGGGGTAGGATATTTTCTTCTAGATACTCTTTCATCAGACAAAAAGAAGAGAAAAGAAAAGCTGTATCAGTGGAAAGCAGCAAAATTCTTGATCGTTCTATCGGTTCATTTCACCCACAAGGAAAAGTCAAAACCTTATAAACGTAATATAGCAATGAATAAAGTTTATTATAAACTAGCCTTTTACATCTCGATTTCTTCCTCATAAGAAATCCACCTAAGACGGGTCGGTTAATATTGAAGTGCGTAGCACGGTTGGCAATAACAATTATCATTCCGTCATAAATTGTTTTATCACTTGCGTAAATTGAGTCCATGAAAAATGTCGAAATATGGCAAGTTTTAAACATGAATCGTGCTATGCATTTCAAATTTCCTCAAAGTCAGGATTTCACTCACTGCTATGATCGGGAAAAAGGAGGACTTATAAAAATATTTTTGAAAAAAAAAAAAAAAAAAATGCACCGACTTCAGAACTTCAATCGGCAAGTGCTCTAAAAAGTAAAAAATAATTTTATTCTTCGAACACTATCGATATTACATTTAAACACCAATTTTGAAGTGTAGTATCGACACACTTCAAATGTGGAATGGATCATCAGTAACTCTTTTCCGGAAATTGTTCGATTTTGAAATTAAAAAACCATAATTTTAGATTTCCCACGATGTTAAGACAGAAGGTTTCACAGATTCCCTCCCAGAAAATTTCAAAATTAAACTCCTAAAAACGCAACTATAAGCCTTTAATGACACTAGAGTCAGGGGTGATTGTGAGTTCATGAAAAAATACCTGAAAGTTTTGAAGAGAAGTGTGTGTGTGTGGGGGGGGGGGGGTGCTTTTTTCAAAAAACCAAGGCTCCTATTATTTAAGCTTACCTAATTTTATAATTATACATATTTGACAATAAATTATCTAACAAGACACATTTCATACATTCGAATAGTTTCAAATAGTTTCTAGTCAAAAACAATAGAATGGCATCTTAACATTTTTGCTCGATGTATTATTAGTAATTATCGGAAAATCACCGAAAACTCGAAAACTAAAAAAAAATTACCGAAGGTGGGAAGACAAAAGCATAATAAAAATTATTTTATTTTCGACCATGAAAATACCAGAATCGATCATGAAAATACCGGAAATCCGGTAAAATACCAGAACACAATCCTGTACTAGAGGAAGGGATGAATTTCGGAACTTTGCTCCAAATTTTTTTCAAAATTATAAGCTCCAAAAGATGAATTTTAAGCGCCTTGTCGATGTTCGGAGGAAGGAAGGTCAGTATACCTTATACCGAGGCATTTTTTGACCATGAAGGTTTGAATACGGGATTATGACCGTGAGCCATCATTGGTAATGTGTTTTGAACTCTTCAAGCAATTCTTGACAGTAAAAGTCCAAAAACGTAATTTTAAACAACCTTCGGCAATATTAAGATTGGAGGAAGGACTCCCATTAGCAGAGGCGTATTTGGACGTGAGGCCGCCCTGGGCTTTTGAAACTGGTCGCCCCGCCCTTGAGGTGTTGAATTTCAGAGCTGTAAAAAAAAAAAAAAAAACATTTTTATTTACTTGACATAAAATGTATTTTCAAGATAAACCGTGCAAAGCCCGGCCACACAACTAGTTTAACATGAAATTGGTTGGTTGGTTAACTGGAAAAGGATCCAGTGCGGGCAGCTCTTTGTACTTTGACTTTGACTTCGGACGCAGCCAACTCCATGAACTTTGTCCATGTTCAGCACCGCTGCGCCCTGCCACTACAAGGAAAAAAAATGTGGCCGCTGCCACCCTGGTGACTAAAAAAAGGTCTTCACTTTGCATGCAAAAAGTGCCGCCCCCCCCCCCCCAATCGTGCCGCCCTGTGCTATAGCCCATTAAGCCCATACGTAAATACGGCATTGCCAACTAGAATTAAAAATGTAATTGTTGGTACTCGGTGCAAGAATGTTTCGAAGTTGAGGTTCAAAAATGCTTATTCATACGAGTTTTAGTAAAGTTAAAGAAGAAAAAAGGACTTTCTGGAGCCCTTCCGTGTAAATGTTTCAAAGTCGAAGCTTTAAAAACGCTTTCCGACATTTTTTCGATTTGATATTGAAGTTTTCAATGCACTATCTTAGACGATCTTCAGTAATTTGAAAATGAATGGGAACTCGAGGGCTCTCTAACTGATTAAAAAAAAATAGAAATCCTGGAACCGCAGTTGTAGGTAACCTTTGATGAAATTAGGGGTATCGATGAGGTTTCGCGTCTGTCTCTGGCATTTTCAGTCAAAATCATTCCAAAACCGCAAATTTTTTGGAGATTTTTGAATGTTAGGCATGCAGAATGTTCGGGACTCTTGCCTGGAATTCTTTTGATCTGCGGTTTTGTACCAACATTTTAACTTCAGACGATTTTGTTACAAGGAAAAATTCGCGGACTCTCCCGTTGAAATTCTCCAAAATTAAAGGCTTATAGCATCTTGTTTTATCTACTTGTTCATTTTTTTATCCTCTCTTTTCTTCAAACTTCTATCCCTGCAAAGTCCCCCCTTCCCTGTTTTGCATGTCACCAAAATTAAATCTGTCCCCCTTTTAAAAATGGGATGAGGGTAAGCCCCCCTGATGATAGCCCTATTTTTCTCTTTGGCTCCAAGCTGAAGATACTTTGCTAATTGACATTCATCCAACCCTTAGTATTAATTGTTTTAATAAAATTTGACTATAGTTAGGAATTTTTGAAATTGTGTAATATTATGTATACTGTTGTGAAAAGCCTCACTACTCAGTCTTACTCCTTTGTCACTTTTGTTGTGTTTGGGCCCCTATCAGTTGATGATGGGGTACTTAACTTAAAAAAGTTTCTGCTAATATAAACCTCTTTCTGCTGGGTCCCTTTATAAACTCCTACCCCAAATATAAAACTCTCTAATTCTGGGCCCCTGTGAGGGTAGGAATCAAAGAGTGGTCGGTGGGGAGAAGGATGAGGTGTTGGGAGTGTTGTGTATTATGATGCTTTTTGCACCAAGCAGGGATCAAAGCGACTAATTAAAAAAATATAGGACACTTTTTCAAAAAATATAGGACATAAAAAAAGCAGAAATATTTATTCAATTTTGCATATACACTATAAAAAAAAATATCTTTAAAGGCACACTAAAAAAAAAAGGCCCAGCCCACCTGAGTTTCTGAACAAAAAACCCAGGTTTTTTCTTTTGCAAGAATAATTTTAATCTCTATCTTTAATCCGATTTGACATTCAGATTATAAGATATTCAGATTAAACAGATTCTACTGTACATAATTTTGAATCATGCATGTATTTCTACTCAAATATGTTGTAAAAAATGTCAAAATCAAAGAAACAAATCTATGAATTTAAAAATAGTTTAATATTCATGTTAAATATTTACAAGATGCAGAAGGATTCAAATCCCATATAGCAGCACGTATATATATATATATATATATATATATATATATATATATATATATATATATATATATATATAAGCAGCACGTTCAATGTTGGCATATTTCCCATCAAAAAATTGTTATTTAATAAAATTAAACATAAAATATAATAATCTAAGGTAACGTCTGTGAAAATTACAACTAATTGCTCCAAAATTTTAAGTAGTTAAGAGATGCAAAAAGATTGAAATCTTAAACACGAGATGCATTTTTTTCGAATAAATTCAATATTGCTATGATTCTAAAAATAAATATTCTAATAATTTACTAAAATTAAACATAAAATAAGTTAATCTAAAGTAGCATTCGTGAAAATAACTTCCATATCGTCAAACACAGCAAAATATTTGCAAGATGCAAAAAAAAAAAAAAAAAAATGCTATCATTTCGACGATGCATATTGAGCACATGTAATAAAAATTACACTAATGACATCTGTTTGAAAAAAAAATAAGCACAATTTAATTATTAAAAAAAAATCAAACATCAAGAAACTTTTCAAGGTTTTAAAACTTTGTTTTAAGCACCTGAAAATCAACTTTTTTTTCTCAAGAACTTTTTTCAAGAGTGTATGAACAATGAATATACGATTTTTATTAGAAATATGGGATTTAAAAAATACAGGACGGTTTTTGACCTGTTTTGAAATATAGGACGACTTTGATCCCTGACCAAGCAAAGGGTTGCTGCTCACTTATGGAAGTTGGGCCCCTTCTTCCTTATTACCTTGGAACAAAGCTTAAACTCATGGGACTCCAGGACCAAATATGAGGATTAAAACTAAGTTTGACTTGACAGAAAAATTAATAAAATTGGATAAAAATAAAGCTCAAAATTTTTGGGCCCCTTTCAACTCTCCCCTCCCACTGTGTGGCGAGGTTTTGCTGTACCAAGGCTACACTAGATAGCGTTTTATACAGGCTTCTTCATTTGATCAAAATCCTTGGGATAAAAACGGACGTCCTTTTCCAGCGATATCTATCGAATTTTATGGTAACTAACATTTCTACAAATCAAATAATAAAAGACAAAATTAAAAGTTAATTTGTTGGCGACCATTTTACAATTTGGCATTTAATTCTATTTTAGTGTATTTTAACGTTATTTAATAACTCGTTCGATTTGTTGGTTTATTCTGCATTTTAACGGCTTATTTTAATTAGTTAGTGAATTATTTTTCATTTTAATTGATTCTAATTATTAACTATGAAACGACACTGGCATCGCAGAGCGATAAATGGCGATTTTGGAACGATAGTTCCATCAAAACTTTTGATGAGTTTAGATGGTCAAATTAATTTATTTGGCGATTTTTTTACATTTTAATGGAAGTTCTTCGTAAAGCTTTTGAGAATATTTCAATAACCGAGATCTTTGGTAGTATGTACGTTTCAGTTATAGGTACGTTTTTTAACTTGGCGATGTATTTTCTTACCACCTAAGCGAAGATTAAAATTTTAAGCTTGCATCGTCTTCTTTTCTCTTATTTTGCATTTTAATTTAAATTTCAATGATAATAATGGCTCGATATATTTATTAAACTTGTTATGTTACATGCTAATGGAGCTTTTGAAGTTGATTTGGCGAGTTTTTTTAATAAGAATTCTCACATTATTTCGCAGCTTTTTTTCAGTTGGCCCATTATTTTACTTTCAAGTATTAAACTTATGTGTGAAATTAGAAACAAAAAAGGGAAGATTTCGGTGATTGGAAGTCTGGTTATCTTTCACTATTGGCGTTAAATCTTTGTGTCCAATTTATGAGCGAGGGAAATATACTTCCTTCGCAAACATAAACTAAAGAGCAACAAGATAAAGTAATTATCGCCAAAAATTTGGCAACCACAGCAGATTCCCAATTATCGAAATATTATCAATGTGTGAAATTTAACATAAAAAGAACATTACCTTTTAATGTTATGTAAATGAAAACAAAATTTTACAGTTGGTCGTCGTAATATTGTAGTTTTGTTTATTTTTTTCGTACTTGTATTGCTCTTTAGTACCAAACGATTATATATGCTCATTTCGTTTTTACTAAAGAAATTAATATGTTTTGTTGTCAATCGTCTTTCCGTTGAACACCATCGCTTCATTAGTGTACATTTCATTCTGGGGCATCAAAATGAAATGTCTCTACGAATAGATTCGCCATTTATCGCTCTGATGGGTCAACGCTATCAAAATGAACATCTGAGCTTTTGCGTAGCAATTAAGATCGTGTGAGCAACAGTAATGAAACAAAATAGTAAATAGAACAATATTATTTCATTGCTACATTTTTATTTATCGGCTGCGAAGAAAAGCGTATATTTTATTAATGCAGAGATGTCAAAATTGAACGCCATTGCTATATGTTGCTAATTCGAAGAAAGTAAACAATGAATGAATGTCGTATGACTGAATCATGAGTTGCGACCAACTTTACCTGAAAAGGGAATTTATTTCCCCTAAAAAGCAGTACTAAGAGGGCCTTCGGCATCAATTCACTCTGTACTCCACTTCAGTTAACTACATCAATATTTTTTAACCCTAAAAGATAGGATAAACGTCACTTTTTACAGCGGAAACAACATGCTAATAAATGTAAACAAACATTTGGGAGGTCGTTGTTCAGCGCTCTCTAGCGGGCAAATCTTTACCATTGATGTTTTGAGTAATGAAGAAGCCTGTATAAAACGCTATCTAGTGTAGCCTTGGCTGTACATAGTTACCTCACTGATAGTTTTGGACCTTATTTGGCAATGTTAGGAAGAATGGTTTTAGGGATCCCCCCCCCCCCGACGTTTTCAATATTGTAGCTCTAAAATGCAGTTTTAGATTATTTTGATATATTTTGGTGTTAGGCAGAGGTGGCCCATCCATGGCAATTTTTAGAAATTGGAACTCCAAAAACATGATTGTAGTTTTTGTTTGTATCAGGAAGTTGGGAGGGGGATTTTTTGACATTTAAATGCTGAAAATGAGATTGTAAGCTATCTTTGGTCACATTAGGGTTAGGCAGTTTCGAAAATGAAATTTAAGCCGACTTTCAATGATCTACGGGGCGGTTCTCAGAAGCTCTCTCTCGAACATTTATCGAAATTTAAGCTCTAAAACCGTGACTTTAAGATTATTTTTTAATGATGTTAGTGTGCACTGCATTCAAAATTTGATCATCTTTTGACTTATTAATGCATTTTTAGACGGTTCTTTGTAATGTTAGTGGGCTGAGAAGTCACGAGCCCTCCACAGGCACATTTTTGAACTTGAAATTCTAGAAACTCAATCGTAGATGAATTTTGATAATGTTATTGAAAAATTATTCAGTTCTCCTCTTTTTTTTTAAGTTGAAGAAGGACCAACGAATTTTTTGGCAGCCTTTAATGGTGAGGAGGTGGTGTTTTGAAAATGTTTCAAAATTCAATCTTATATACATGCAAAAAAAAAAAAGGCCAAAATATGTTGTTGTAAAACAATGTTTTTTAACTTGTGGATTTAGATATAAAATTACTTGTCGAAAACAGTCAAGTGGTACAGTTCAGAAGCATTTTGGGAAGTTATATGAGCAATAACAATGTTTTTACTGAGGTTACTTTTCAAGTTAGTCAAAATAATCCTGTAATAAATCTAAGCGAAATGAGATAATTTCTTAATAATTGCAAGCAGCATATGTATTTTCGAATAGCACTAGCACATGATCACATATTTGAATGTTATTAAAACTCTGATATGCATGCACATAGAGAAGGGGTCTCTTTTGCCAGGTTGTTAGTGTGTTGATATGATTATGGAAAAGCTTTCTTGCAAGAAGAATCTATGGGCTTCCTTTACAATCACTCCTGCAATCTACAATTAAAGCATGCATCTGCTGCATACATGGCACAAACTAAGATGACTACCACAAATAGCATTTTAATTCCAGTCTCGACCAATGTTCCTGATTGCATAAGTTTTGAAGGTGGAATGTGTAGTGATTTGTAAGTCTGGTTGAGTTTTATGAATTTCTAGCTCAAGTACTAGGAATTAAGGAGCACTTCATATGCAGTAACCAACAAAATTCTCTTACACACTATTTTACAGGCTACACATTATTTCTAAATGTATCAAGTGTGAACATTAAACTGTTGTTCATTCCATTAACTACAGACAAAATGGTATAAACAATTTATTTTTTAAAATATAATCCAGCAGAATTAGATTTAAAATATTCTAGTACAAAATAAATATAAATCCAGAAACAGCCTGTTGAGATGAAATGTACAAGTATGAAACATATTTTAAAAAACCAAGCAGCGCCCAATTTAAATCAGAAAAACTATTTCATTAGCGACCATGACTTGATTAGCCTCAGTCATTTGTTCAAGAGCTAAATTAATTTCTTCAGGAGTAAAGGGATCATCCTTTTGCCTCTCAGCTACAAAGTCTGTAAGAACACTCAAAGGCACTGACTGTGCATGGCGTACCTTAAACAGCTGTGACAAAATTGATCGAAAATCTTTCATCCTAAAAAAAAAAAAAAAACATAAATAAATATAAATAAACTGATACAAAAATATAAAAGGACTAAATAACCATCTTTCATTAGCTTATAAAAAACACACATAATAAAATAGAAAGAGTTGGAATCACAACTCCATAATTATTCTTAAGCCAGAGTTTTTCTAAATCTCAGTAGGCTGTAAATGCTGATAGAATTTAATAATTTTCAAACTAAGAAGCTAATATACAGCATGCATCAGCAGAAGATAATGAATAGCAGTTATGACAGCAGTTGGCAGAGTAAAACTCATAAAAATTAAAAATTCATATATAATTTAATTTACTTAAACTGAATGTACAAAATATTTAAAGAATTATTAAAGACTGAGTAGAGCACATTTATCGATCATTCTATGTCATCTTTCTCCCGAACAACAGTGAACTGACCTTGAACCAGGTTGATTAGATTCTAATTTTTACACACACCTACGATTTTAACTAGCCGAGATGTTAATTAAGAACAACTTTTTTCTCCCCTTTCTTTCATCTTGAGATCTAGTATTCCACTTCTCCTTATTGCTTTACGCTCTTCCAGTCATTCTTTTAAAATCTCAGACCCCATATTACTCATTCTTAGAGGAGGAAGTAGAATAATAAATGCTTATTTTTCGAAACTATGATTCTCATTTTTTTCCATTGAGGAAAAGTTAGAGGCGTACTGCTTTCAAAAATTAACGTATTAATCTTTATTTAATTTGACACTGTATGCGGCAAGAAGGAGCAAAGTCCCAAAATATGCACCCACAGCAACCTACCACAGGCGGGTTGAATGAGCATAAATGTCTAATTAAGTCTTAACTTGGAATACCTTTTAAGTATAAAGAGTATGGAGTTGCATTACTTACATGCTATTACAAGTGCATTATATGTTTATCTTTTGTGGAACACAATAGACATTCGACATTCATTCACATGTGACAGAATGTTTTTTTAAGCCTGACGGTGAAACACCCAAGGACATACAATGCCATTAAAAGAATCCAGAAAATTGCATGCACGCTCGTTTCATGATTGGTCAAGACAGTGAATATGCAAAGGCTGGGGATTACTTAAACTGTTAGCACTCAGTGCTCATTGCTGTTTTATTAGTCAATTCACGTTGAGAGTAGCTCCAGAAAGAGACTTGAGCTCGTTCACCATCTGGCTTTGCTCCTAGTCATCATGGCTTGTCCGTGTTAGGCGTGTATTACCATACACCGGGAGAGGTATCTCAATAAGGCATGAGTTTATCTTTAGTTTAAGTTAGGATTATCTCGTGTACTACAGCTTTTAAAACTTTACTTGTGTGTTTAGAGACTGCTAGATAGGTTGAAGTTGATTTTATCATCATTTACAGCTTTTATCATTTACGGCTTATTATACGTTTTGGACTTTGAATAAATGCTCGTCATTTAAGCTGCTTGATGAAATGTAATGACTAGTGTACTTTATGTCCCGGTAAAATAAGGTTGACCGAAAATGAACGAAAGAGTCTAAAAATGACTAGTGGCCGAAACGTAAAATTCTGATTTTAGATTGATCACTGGGTGAATTTACCGCACAGAATTTCGAAAAAAAAAAAAAAAAAAAAAAAAACAACGCTGTTAAATTAGGAATTTAGTTATTCAAGTTGATTTTAATACTTTTTGCTTAATTGGAGACAGTAAAAAATGTATTCAGGGTTTCTAAAATGAAAGCAAAGTGCTTAAAGGGTTAACTGCAACATATTTTTTTGGATAATTTCCTAGCAATTTGGAACATTGATATGTAAAATTAATATTGGATTAGCTCATATATCGCTTTTGATTGTGACAACAAAATTAAAAAAAAAAAAAAAAAGTTTTAGCCAATGGAAAGTAAATGCAAATATTGTTCAAATGTTTGTTCCCATTCAAAGTGGTTCTTTTTAAATAATTAATAAATATAGAATATCAGAAATAAAATGTCTAAATTTATTTGCTTCTGTCATTTATTACTATCCCTAGTTTAGGTTCTTAATTAGTAACCATTTATTTATAGTATGAAACTACCTGTCTAAAAACCAGCTAGGAGTGTATACCATTGAATACCCACGACATTGAAAGGGGTGATGCATTCTGGTGTCCCAGTTGAACATTTAAGAAATCTGGCAAGCCTAGTTATAACAATCACAATGGATTTTGTTTTCACACCAAAAAACGAAGCAAAAAAGGATTTTATTTACCTGGATTCGGAAATTTCACTTTGAGAAGCAGATTCAGATTCTTTTGAAGTGCTTGGTCCATCTGTTGGTTGTGAACGTCTTCTTTGTGAAGCTAAAAAAGAAAAACATGAGAAGATTGTACATATAAGATTATATGAATAAAATTAAACTGTTGTTAGTTCTTCTTACGATGCATTACATCTTTATAATAAGACTTTGACCTCTATCACCCCCCCCCCCCCATTTATCTCACTAAAAGAACAGCCATTTTCAACACTTGATCTTTCAACATTATCAATCTATATTTGCCCGAGTCCTTCTCTCCTTCTGCTGTTGAACAATTTAACTGTGGTACTCTTTTTGATCATTATTACTTCATTACTCTGCTGACTGCACCTGAACTAGCAAATTCTTTGCAACTTGATATGTCTCACCAATGTCTTTTTATTAAATTAACTGTACAACTTCTATTTTTTATCTGAGAATACTTATGCTATTGTCCATTCATGGTCTACAAATTCTCCTTTCAAACACTCTGAGGTATTCTTAATCTTTAATGTTTCATGTCCATGTTTCTACAGCATATATGACAATAGATCATATTAGGGTTTCATCGATCAAAAGATTTATTTTTCGAGAAAGTAATTTCTTGTTAAATTAGTATGCTATTTGTTTAGGAAGTGCAATGGCCAGCTCGTACCCTTGCACATATTTCACTTTGTAGACAATTGTCATTACTTTTGCTAGTTCCAAGCTGTTGTTGGATGTCTTCATAGGTCTTCCTCTCAATGTCAATAGTTTTTAAGTCTTCTTTTGGATTCATTGGATGCAATCAAATATTTTGTCTTGCTTTGCTCAATTTGTAATCCAACATTTTTTGTCTTGCTTTCAAAACCTTTAACCTTTAAAAACCAGATGGTACGAATGCTGTACCGCAAGTCTTTTTTCCTTTGAAGACAAGAGTTGAAATCTTCGCTTCAACCCTTTGGAGCAGGGGAGTTTTCCAAGATTTTATACCCCCTTACTTCACTTCACTTCTCGAGGGGCCACAGTACCTGTCATTGTTGTGACTTCACCTGATACGGCATCCTCGAGGCTTTTTATTGAACAATTATAGCAATTACAACATCTAATTTTTACAAAAAAAAAATACGACAATTACAACAAATAGTAACACGAAGCATAAAACGTTTACAACATATAATGACACAAGGACATAAAATAACTGAAACATATAATCACATAAAGTTAGCAGTTTACACTTTCTCATTAAAAGCAGAGTTACACAGAAGGTTATATAAGCAGTTGTACAGGAAGACGAGGAGAGTGGGATAGAGAGCATATATTGAATAAATTAAACTATGACATTTACTCCATATAGTCGGAGTTAACAACACTAAAACACACTGTGGATTAGGCCAGTAGAACATTTAACAGTGGAATTTTGCAAATATTTACAAGCGTATAGTATACAAGAAGGGGGGAAAGGGGAGGGCAGTACACGAAGACGGGCCGATGCAAATTAGCTCGCTTTTTAGCTCGCACTTGACCGAGATTGATGTTCTTTTGATTTTTCAATCTGCTATGAGGACAAAAATAAGCCTGTCTCTTTGTTTTTATAAATACTTATTTAGCGACACTAATTCTGTAATGCAGGACCGGATTAACTAACGTAAGTCGAAAAATGGCAATGCTCCATCGTATTAAAAATCTTATTGCGCATCGAACTATATGAACGTAATTCCTAAAAAAAAGAACCTTTACAATTACTTTCCAGTGTTAAAAGAGCGCTCGTCCCAACCTTTGTATGCGCCAAACGTTTTTAACTTCTCCTGCTAAGTAGTCACAGTGATTTACGTTAGTCTGATTTTGAGGCTCAGAATTCTCTTCGTCATAGTTACAAATCGTCTGCAGTTTGAGTTTATTTTTAATTTTTTTCGAGACTTAGCTCTAGCAGACTTTACATTGAAAAAACTTTTTTTCGTGGAGAGGGGAGGGGGTTCTGAAACCACGTTTTTTAAGGGAAAACACCTATAAAGATGAAAAGCATAATTCGAACTCAAGACGTTTAAATTTATAAGAATGTGAACGGCTAGAACCCCCACCCACCTGTTTTTTTTTTTTTTTTTTAAGATCCCGATGAGGGCGACAATTTGAAAATTTGTCCGGGGCGGCAAAACTGCTAGCGCCGCCCCTGATTTCTGATGCACATTTTATAAGCTTTTACCTCATAAATACTGTACTCTGGAGCACATGGAAATATACGCTTTTCATTCTTCCAATCGTTTTAGAAGATTAAGTTTTAATGCAAATGACACCTTTCTGTGTATTTTACACGAATTCAGCTAATAATCAATTTTTTTGTATGGTTTTTCTTTCAAAATAAGGTTAGATTTTATAAACATAATTCAGCAGTTTGCATGTGACTTACGGGCCAGTTTGTTTACTGTTGGTGTAAACTTCTTAAGCTTGAAAACTGATTGTGTAAAGTGCAAACTTCAGGGGAATAAATAAGATGTTATTGTGTAAAGTGCAAACTTCAGGGGAATAAATAAGATGTTATCATTTACTTCATTGCCTCAGGAAGAAACATGATTTCATTCCCAAACAGCCATGAAATGAAATTTTTCATACCTGATTACTCTCAGAGAGAGTAAGCTAAGCCACAATGCACAAAATTTTATCTTTCAATTCCTCCAGAAGAAAAGAATCTTAAGTTGAAGCCTTGAAATTTTGTTTCCATTTACCCCAAACTGATCCTTTTAACATTTAAACATATCTTGAAACACTAATATAATATGTATTTTTAATTACCACTGTCTGGACCTTCTTCCTCGAAATCATAAGGATCATAGCCATCTTCTCCCGGTTTTGGCCTAGGTTGTTTCCTGAAAGTAGTAAAAATGTGTTTTATTTACAATAGTACACCCAACTAATAGTTAAAGATCAGCATTGACAGGACAAGTTAAAATGCATGATTCTAGACAGAAAACATTCAAAATTTATACAAAATTGATATATATATATAAAATAGATTCCCAATCAAAACAATTGACTACTTAATGATATATCTGCTCCTTCTTGCACGGTTTAAAAAATAAGAGTAACTATGGGACATTACACCTTCAATTTTATTAAAAGGAATTTCAATATGAAGGCTTAAATATTCAACAAAAAAGTTCACTATGAAATGCATGATTTGTTAATTCAACACTAAACACTAAGAGCATCATAAAAAAAAAGCACTTTAACTACATAAGTGCAGTCGTATTTCAGTGGATACAAGGAACCTTTTTATAAATGTAAAGATGCGAGTTTTTGGATAAAATATTTTTATGTGGTGTAAAAACATTAGTTTTGGAGTTCTAATAAAATCCCTTTAATGCAAAGATACAGGAAAATCATCTGACTATAAGCTTTACTCGAATGACTTTCATCCAGAAGCTCAAGCCTTTAGATGGATAAAGGAGTCTGCAATACTTCCACAATTTTATGCTTTAGTAATGTTGTTTCTCCCGATTCATGTTTCCATACACAAACATATAAATGTGTATGTGCGTATATATAAACTGGTAAGAACTTTTACGATTGGGGTGTATTAAAGGTCTAGGCCATTTTTTTAAACGATAGATCAGAAGTACAAAATTTAGAAAAATAAATAATGAAATAAAAATTACGTAATTAATATAAAGAAAAAACTTACTTCTTCTTATGAGCTTCTTCAGTTTCCTCTTCATCACTTGAACCGTCTTCACGTCGTCTCTTCTTTTCCTTCTCCATCACTTTCTTAAAGTAAGCAAACTGAACTAAATCAATAGCAGCTTGTGCATCTCTCATATTAACTGTATTAGACATTCTAGCTTTAGCATGAGCAGTAGAAAGTCGAATCAAAGTTTCCAGTGATCGAGCAGTCACAGGCTGGGTCTGCATAACAAATTTTGGTTTCATTATATTACATTATTTGCATAATACAATACAAACCTCAATTAAACCAAAAAAATTACATCAAAGAATAATTTTGTAAGCTATATACTACATATTAAATTACCAGAATAATAATATAGTTTGGAATTGTAAACAGTCATCTGAAATTCAGAAAAATATTAAAAAGTAATTAACTTTTTTGATGAAACAACAAAAATTTCTAGCGAAGATTTTTATCAAGCAATATTTTTGATGCTTAACAAAATAATTCTGGGTTCTTAATGGCAATAGGGACAATGAAGCTATTTTTGCTAACCTGTTAGAGCAACGTCAGATTAATTGATTGCTAGGTCAACTAACTAATACATCATACTTATTTTCAAATACCAGTATTGTGATAATAGCAGTTAACACAAACTTAAGAATATTTATAAGACAATATCATCAATTTTCATGTTGGCACCAATTAGGAACAGTATGAGGTCCCTATAGTTGAGAAATACCAATTTCTCCCCAGACCTTATCAGACATTAATAGTTAAAAAGAATAAAAATCTGCAATATGTTCTAGCACAATTATTTGCACAAATTTTACATTTAAAACAATATATTTAAACAGTTTAAAGAGCAGTGACAATACTGGGGGAAAAATGCAATGATCGAAAGAACAATACAAACATGAATTAATAAATAGATTAAAATAAAAATTAAATAGCATATTATTTAATCATAATGATAACCAAGAGACTAATAACTGAATTCAAGTACACATCTAAATGCATTTAATGGAGCACATTAAACTAAAAGTTATTCAAAATAAAAGCTTTTCTTACATCCATATTATTTATTTAACAAACATAGTAAGACATTTCTTTATTTTAAGAGTGAAAATAACAGGATAAACGGAATAAACAAACTTACCCTAGCAATATCTGTGTTTTGGGTATCAAATGCTCTTAATTTTGTGTATTCCTCAGAAAGACGTTCACAAGCTTCTGGAGTTAAGGTGGGTTTTACAGCTTTAGCCAGATGAATGTATTTTTTCATGAATTCTATGCTCACAACTTTGTCCCTGAAATGATTTCATAACTGTTTAAATTTGATGTATATAGAATTTTTATTAGAGCATTTCAGAGCATTAGGGAAAATGCAAGATTGAATTTCTCATCTTGACCAAAATATTAAGGAAAAAAGCTTTAGCACAAACTCCCACTAAACACAACACTTAAATTTCGAACAATCATATTCTTCCACCCCCCCCCCCCATTTAAAAACAAAATTCAAGTATAGCCCGCAAAATTCACAATCGCAAAAATCAACATTTAGAAAATTAACGCCAACATGAGAGAAACGTTTTTCAACAACATTTTTTTTGTAGCACAATAATTTCTTTCATGGTGGATTTGTATTTACTTTAGTGTATATGATCTCAAGTCAATTTATCTCTTAACTTCACCCCAAGAAATATAACAGTACGTTTTAAAAACATATTAGCGTTCCCTGGTAACATGCAAAATTGATGATTCTTCTATGTCTATGACTAATGATATAAATCTTTTGTGCAATTTAGCAAGTATGATGTATCAAAAATAGCACTGGAAATAAGCATTTTGTTACATATGAAAATAACATTTTTGTCATATACATGAGAATGATTTGCATAGAGATATAATTTTTGCTAAGGCAGGGTATCTACAGAATCCCAAAAATGAAATTTCACTACTTTTCAGACCTTTTTGTGACTTTTCAGAAGCTTTACAGTTTGTACAGGTTAATGTACTTTTTCAAACCAATACAATAGCTAACTACAAGAGTAATCTTGTTTTGGAACTGATACTTTCATGCATTAAAAAAAACTTTCAACAATAAATATTGACAGAAGAGGGGAAAAAGTAGTTTAAAGTCTTTTCTACAATATTATAAAAGCTGAAATAAAACACAGCTCATAGCTTTACTTTAGGATTTTATCTTATTCTAGGTCAGCTCAACTGATGATTTCCAGGGAACTGATGTCACACAAATTCTAGAGAAATACATATTTCCAATGGGACAACTTATGTTATAGTCTTGATTTTGGTGAACAGAATGTGGCTGGTGCTGATGTTGTATCATATCGGACTCAGAAAGATGAACAAATATAATAACTATAAACTAAAAATATGACATTAGGAAATAAAAACTTACATTTTTGCTCGTGATCCATGTAACAAGGCATCAAATTTTTCATAAATGGGAGTATCTTCCTGCTGTCCCTCTTCAGCATCAGGATCTTTGGTTGCCAAGAAATCCGCAGATGAGTGAATAGGCAGAGCTAAAAATGATATACGTTTGTATATACTTTAGTTTCTCCCAATAAATGTTCAGAAATGCACACAGGACATAATTTCCTATGGTACAGCTATAAAAAATTTTTCAGGAAACTATTAAAATTTATAAAAAAAAAAAAAAAAAAAAAAAAAATTCCTTTTTCAGGTACAGTAGACACTTGGGAATCTGTACTAATGGGGCAGATATATAGTTCAGATTATAGTTCAGACTCAGGTGCATAGCCAATAAAAGCAGTTGTAAGCAGCGCACAGAGTTTGAAAACACCAGCTTTATAAAAAAAACTCTGTAAATCAGGGTGTTTGATAAAAAGCCAATGAAATTTTGATTTTTATTCAAAAACCATTTTAATCTCTGTTTCTATAGAAATATTTACCTAATTACTGCTTTCCTACTTTTTCTCAAATTTAATGTAAAAATGTTAAAATTAAAGAGAAAAATGTATGAATTTGGAAAAGTAGTTTCATGTTTAGTAGTTTGTTTTTGGAAAGTTAGAAGGGGGGGGGGGAGATTTTCACTTTAAAATACATATAGCAAAGAGAGGGAGAGAAAAAAAAATCTATTTGACTATTAAAATTATTTATATTGAATGAGTGAATGACTAAACTATAGAACGATACATCTCATAAAAATATGAATAAATAAATGAAAGAATGTGAGCATTACTACTTACGGATTCCGGGCTGTTGTGCCGTGGTCTGGATGACTTTAATCCATACGTTTCAATCGCAACTGCGGCGATCATCTTCAGTGGGTGTCGTTGATTTATTTGGCGACTGATGCGAAATTTCGAACTGCTGCAAGATTTTAAATTGTAAACGCAGCGCCCTCTACTTTCCGGCTCGGGATTGACAGATGACTGGATGCCAAAGCTTGTTAACTTTTACTTCTTCCTCCTTCTTGTTAAAATTATTTGGGTGTTTGAAAATTTCAATGGCCTCTCTATGCAATCTGGGGAAAAAATTTGAAGTCCGTGATATTATTTTGGCCTCATTGAATTTTATATCATGTATTCCATTACTGAAAGTGTGCTCCGCGATCGCCGACTTTTCAGTCTGACCCAGCCGGCAATTTCTCTGATGCTCTTTGATTCTTGTATTAACACTCCGTTTTGTCGTCCCGATATAAACTAACCCACAGGAACAGGGGATCTTATAAACTCCTGCGGCGGACAACGGGTCTCTAGCATCTTTCACTGAACGCAGCAGGTCGCTGACTCTATTGGAGGGCTTGAAAACCGTCTTAATATTATGTCGACGTAAAAGTCTTTCAATTCGGTCTGTGACGTCCTCAACGTAGGGAAGGTAGGCTATGAACTTGACCGGTTCTTCTTTAGGCGTCTTTCTTTCAGTCTTGGGGTGGAAAGCTCTCTTAATTTCTTGTTTAGAAAATCCATTGGCTTGGAAGACATTAGTAAGGTGGGCAAGTTCATTTTCAAAAGCAGACGGTTCGCAGATTCTAGAGGCCCTGACGAAAAGTGTTTTTAACACTCCCCTCTTTTGTCGAGGATGGTGATTGTAGTCCTTGTGTAGATAGCGATCTGTATGTGTTGGCTTGCGGTAAACACAATGGCCAAGAGTTCCGTCTTCCCTCCGGCTGACACAGACATCCAGAAATGGTAACATTCCGTCCTTCTCAATTTCCATGGAAAACTTAATATTCTCATGTATGTTGTTGATATGAGTCAGAAATCGGTAAAGTTCGTCATTTCCATGGCTCCATATGACAAAAGTATCATCAACGTACCTTAGCCAACAGGTTGGCTGCTTTTTGGCGGTGCAGTTGCGATTGAAACGTATGGATTAAAGTCATCCAGATCACGGCACAACAGCCCGGAATCCGTAAGTAGTATTTACTCCGGCCGTGAAAGCCTTCATTCTTACAATGTGAGCATTGTAAATGAAGTAATTAATAAATGAATACACAAGTCATTTAATAAATGATTAAATTAGTTAACAAAATGAACTAGTTCACTTTGCCCTGTGTGCACTTGACAAATTATATTAAATATTCGAAATTACAACATGATTAATTTTAACTGAATAAGCATAGCACTGGACTTCAGTAAATTAATATCTAATTTCAAAAACTTTATAATTTTTTAATGACATTTATAAAAAAAAAAATAAATCACAATATATTATAATACGAACATAAAATCTTGAAAATGACTTGACTTGTACAATTACAAACTTAGATATTCAGAACAGTTTGTTTCAAATGGACCCAACTATATATTTAAGAATATAGTTAAAACATTGCTAGATAGGTGGCATTGCCAACTGAAAATATTTTAACATTTCATTTTGCCACACAACTTCTTTTTATCTTAATAGGCTTTTAAACTGCCCCAGTACTCGATATCATTGAAATCTAAAAGTTGATATTTGATTAAAAAGCTGGATTTAGTTTTCTCAAGTACCCATAAAAATACAGTTGATACTAGAATATAAAATGAACTCTTACGTTCGCCGTCCATTTCTCCTGGTTTTCGGTATCTGTGCATTCTAAGTACATGATCAGCAATTTCCCTATCACTTTCTGGGTCCATCTATTAAGAAATATTGCATCATTTTTTAAAATAAAAAGTTGTAATTGTTGATAAGTAATTAATTTTAAATTAAATTACAATGAATTAAAAAAAGCCATTTTACCTTATCTAACATAATAAAGAGAATATCAAATCGAGACAGTAGAGAATCTTGTAATCCAATATTCTCCATTGGTGTTTTGTATTGATTATACTAAAAACAAATTAAAAAAATTACACATCGAGTTTAGAAGAGAAAAGAAAAGAAAATTTGACTATCAAGTGAACTTCATTAATACCTTTCCATAAACAGGATTAGCTGCAGCTAGAACACTGCAACGAGCATTTAGTTTAGCTTGAATCCCAGCTTTTGCAATTGTAACTCTACCTTGTTCCATGACTTCATGGATAGCTGTGCGATCAATATCCGACATTTTATCAAACTCATCAATACATACTACACCACGATCTGCAAGAACCATAGCTCCAGCTTCTAATCTCCTGTCCCCTGCAGAGAAAAAAAAATAAAATGTTTAAAAAAATCAGTTTAGTTGAATGATTTTAACAGTTAAATTAATCATTAGTTTAAAAATTAATAACAGCATCTGTTTGCTCCAGAACTTAAAATTGAATTCAACAGAGTGCATATTTATGTTGAGAAATAAAACTCCTAGACTTATCCAGGTTTTAATGAAAAAATCCTACGAAATTCCAGATTTGATTTTTGCACTTGTGGTTTTCTAAATGAATCTAAAAATTATGATTATCTTTAAACCTTAAACAAAATCAAAGTATTAAGGATTTTAATATTAGACAGAACGTTAACATTAATTACATACTGCTTCTTCTTACTGACATGTGTTTAGTCAATTAAAAATGGCTTCTAGGTTCTTCATTTTGACGACTAGAAGTTTAGACTAAGTGCCATCATGACGCCTAGATTTAAATTCTTATTTCTGACACTGAGTACAGTTTATAACTTAACAATGTGTAATTAGTTACTGACAAAATTTAACAAAAATTAACTCTTATGTCTAATAAATATAAAGAAAAATTTATCATATTAGTAAAATAAGAAGATTGTTTCACAGGAACACGTTCAGATTTTTGAAGTTCTACTCTATGTTCATTCTGGTTTTGACACAAAAGGGTCAAGAACATAATAACCAATTTACTGAAACAGTTGAAAGTCACTTTATATTTAATACATGAATTATCTTTGGGTTTATTTAGTGAACTGAAACTTGTTCTGAGCTTTACTTAAGTCAAAGTTAACATGAAATTTGTGATGAGCAATGAAGAGCAAGTTGTGATTTTTTAAAATTCCAGCCTCTAAGTGAAAATAAAAATATTTCAACTTTAATAAAGATTTCCTTTTGCCTTTATTCCCCTTTTCTGTGTGCATGTGCATTCTTCATTGTTCAAAATTGTGATATTGCATCACATCGTTAGGTTTTTTCAGTTCTTCGATCATTTTGCAACCTATCTTTTACGATCGCTTAACGATAATCTCCTGCGTTTTATTTCTACAACTTTTCAAATTCATTTCGGAACACCTTCCCTTTTGAATCTTTTTACTGCCCTTAATTTTCCGCAAAGTTACATGTATCATTTATGCTTTTTCGGTAAAATTAACGCGTTTTCGAATCGCGATTTTCCTAATTCCCTTTTTTTCAAAATCTCGGTTTTTTGCATTTCGCCATCTTTAGCCATATTGAACGACGCTCCCCAAATTCTTTCCATCTTCCCGCCTTGGTTTTCGATTACCGCCGGGTCACTCTTTGAACCCGCGCTTTTTCTCATTGGCCAAAACTTCCCCACGCGCCCTCCGAGGGGCATTGAACTCAAACCGACGCTTTTCTGCGATTGGCCCGCTCAAGGTCAAGCGCCAGCACTAGGCGTTTGGAGCGCGGGAATTCTCGACAGACGCCCCCGCAGAGCCGGACGAGAGGAACCGCAGCTCGGAGGAGAAGAAAAAAAGGAGGATCGAAGTTTGTCAGGAGACGAGCAATGGCGTTCTATCGGACCAGGGACGGCTGGGCAGTGAAGGCCCCAACTTAAGGATGGATAAAATATAATTATGGACCTAGGTCCTCAATTTAAACCGCATAGCATCCTTTTATTTTCCTTACCGGCCGGCTGCTCCATGCTAGAATAAGATGACTTTGCCGCGAAGGCTTTCCCGTTTTGTCATGTCCCAAAGCTGCGCCCTTTTTTTTCCCTTGCGAGTGGCTCATCAGAATGAACTTTCGTCACCACCTTACACGTCCATCGCGTTATGAGGATCTTTTTTTTGCGCATCTCAACCAGCATCTCAAGGAGCACGTCTTCTGTGCAATTAGTCCTAAAGCTCGACTGGCAACGAACACCGATATAGTCTTTTTCGCCCAAAAATAGTTTTTCGAGATGCTCCAGCTCCGAGTTATACTTTCAAGTAAATAATGCTTCCTGAACTTTTTTTGTATGCATCACTCATCTCAGCCTTTTTAGTAATGAACAAGAGTTATACTTTCAAGTAAATAATGCTTCCTGAACTTTTTTTGTATGCATCACTCATCTCAGCCTTTTTAGTAATGAACAAGAGTTATACTTTCAAGTAAATAATGCTTCCTGAACTTTTTTGTATGCATCACTCATCTCAGCCTTTTTAGTAATGAACAAGAGTTATACTTTCAAGTAAATAATGCTTCCTGAACTCTTTTTGTATGCATCCCTCATCTCAGTTTTTTAGTAATGAACAAGAGTTATACTTTCAAGTAAATAATGCTTCCTGAACTTTTTTTGTATGCATCACTCATCTCAGCGTTTTAGTAATGGACAATAGTTATACTTTCGAGTAAATAATGCTTCCAGAACTTTTTTTGTATGCATCATCCATCTCAGCGTTTTAGTAATGGACAATAGTTATAACATGTAAGCTCGAGAAGTGTAAACCTTCAAATATTTTTTATAATTCCGTACGGAGAGATCTCTTGCAGTACAAAATAAATGAATGTGTGGAGTTATGCTGAAAAGTGAATAATAAAAGATGTTACATTTAAGATAGTGAGTGTTTTATGAAGTTGTCAACATGCATACTTTATAAATGGGTAAGTCAACTTTATTCTAAACCTTTTTTTGCGACTATTTTGGATTTTCAAAACATGAAGAGCACCCAGGGCTGTCGCAGGTCTGGCGTTTTTTTTGCGGTAATTTTTTTCCTTTGCTTTGTTACTTCCACTTACGATTCGGCCTTTAACTTAATTTAACTCTTTTGAATTTTAAGGGAATATTTTCCCATTAATTTTTAACTTTGCCTTTTTTTTATTTTTTTTAACTTAACAAATTTAATGCAACTACAGTCGAACCTCCATATATCGAACTTCCATATATCGAAATTTTCCATATATCGAACTTCTAGCAAATTCACATGTTCATTACATAGAAAAACTGTTTCTATATATCGAAAAAATCTCCATATATCGAATTTTTTAGGAAGCGAATTGGAGATTTTATTCCGCTTTTAGACATTTTACCTCGCGAAAGATGAAAGTCAGGAGAAAAGGGAAGGTCAGAAAAGGTCACTGCAAACCCCACTGTCAGCTGTAGATAAAGTGTGGACCCCTGGAGTGGACAAACACGTTGTTTGTCCATTCTGGAATTCCCGGATTATCCCCTCCCCCGTCGTTTTCGAATTTTGGATGCAATCTGTCCTGTAGCAAAACCAGTTTCTATCTACCCCTTTTGTTTGGTGGGGATTCCTCTCTCTCCATGATTAGTTTAAGCGAAAATTGTTTTAACTAGTGCTGTGCCAATTAGTGGACTGAATAAATGTGAACATTTTTTTGATGAACTTTCTGTAAAACAGGCTGTTCAGCAAGATATTCGCAGTTTTTTTACAAGAATGTGATCATTGCAACTACTCTTTGGATTACTGTTTTTTCAATAAGTATGTATAATATTCATTAAATTTTTCATATTAGTTCATTTTTAATTCTTAACTTTCAGCAAATATGATTTAGCGTATATATTAGTAATGGAGTTTCATGTCTGAAATTTTGCTTTAATTTCAATGTTTCCGGAGTAATTTTCAAAAAACTGAGGTCCTTTCTATATATCGAAATTTCTGTATATCGAATTTTTTTCCGACAATTTGCTACTTCGATATATGGAGGTTCGACTGTAATTGCATCTCAAAATGATGCGCTTCACGTCACAAAATGGTGCCGTTTTTTTGACCAGGTCTGAGTGCCTCTTCTCTTTTCAAAAATTTTTAAAAAACATGTGCTTGCATATTTTTAATGAATTTAAATATTTGTGAGTGTATATGATTTTGATTTAATACATTTTTGTCTTTTTCACAGAATTTTTTCATTTTTGCATTTTTCCCAATTTATTATGTGATGATATTTGATTTTTATTAATATTAATAGTGTAAGCACATGTATGTTTTATAGACATGTAGTTCTGCACGACTGCACAATTATTACCATACTTTTGCACCATGTTAAGAAATGATTCATTCCTTCATGTCCCAAGTTGTCGATGGTAAATACATAACCATGACAACTTATCGCGATAAAAACAATACCACTCCCGAAGGAGAACAGGTTCTAGGAGATGGAGATAATCAAGAAAACACTCCAACCTTAACCGCTCCTAATAATTCTCAGGGCTCGATGGCAGGCAAGAATTTTAACTTCCCCATCCCCCCATATTCAGGCGAGCCTGAAACTTTGGAGTTCTTCATTAATCAAATTAAAGAACTTCAGAATCTAAATCAATGGGATGATCCAACTACGGTTATGTATCTAAAATCAAAACTTAGTGGATCTGCCATGTATTTTTTTGCGACGAATCCTGCTTGCCTTAAATCTTTGACATTTAGCCAAGCATGCGACAAGCTCAGAGCCTTTTTCAAGACTCACACACCGTCCTCTGTCTCACTCCTAGAATTTCAGAGCATAAAATTCGAAAATGGAGAAAGTATTCAGAGCCTAGCACATCGCATTGAGAGAGCAGCCCATGCCGCTTATCCATTTATCACGGATGGTGCAGCTCTGACTCAAATAAAGTCACTTCAATTTTTGGCAGCTTTGCCATTAAATATAAAGGACAAACTAGTAGACTCTGACATGTCTAACTTTGAAGCACTAGCTGATAGGGCTAACAGATTGCATTCAGTGCAAATAACATCAATGCCAAAATTAATGAATGCAGTCACAACCACCCCTTCCCATCAAAATCAGCTTGATGCCCTAACCGAGAATTTAAAGGCCCTTACATCTTGTGTGTCCTCACTTTTATCTTCTTGTAAAATATGCGGTGAGGGTAAACACCCCCTGCAAGAGTGTCCTTTATTCAATCGTCTAAATTCTGTGGATGATAAACCCAGACAAAACAAATCCAACGAGAAAGCCCGAGATCTTTTTTGCATGTTTTGTGGCAAAAATAATCATTTGATGATAAATTGTCATTTTTATAATGCAACCCAAAATCCCAATTTTCATAATAGATCTCAACATAATGCTTTTCCAAATCAATTTTCCCAAAGAAATTCCTTTAATAGACCTAGAATGCAGGAAAATTTTTTCGCACCCAGAATTCCATTTCAACCTAGGGGTCAGTTCAATTCCCCACAGCAAAATTTTGCTCCCCCAAGGCAGCAAAATCCTAGTTTTTCATCCTCAGAAACTAGACCACAGTTTAATAATTTAAACTGGAAGAGAGGCCAATCCTGAGGGACAGCTTGACCTCTAATACACTCTCTTCTCATGTCCCTCAAAATTTTGATTTTCATAATAATGATGTTAATACATGTAATGTGTCTAAAGGATATCCTGATCTTAATGCATTTTTGGATAGTCCCTTCGACAGAGATAAATCTGTCAGAAGCTTTTTAAGCAATTTTTCTAGAAACAAAATTGATGATCAGAATTATGCATTCCTCTACAATGTCCACTCTCAAAATAATCCTGAATTACCTATCATAAATATTTCTTTTTCAAAGTATTCTCTCCCAGTTCTTTTAGACTCTGGAAGTTCTCTCACCTTAATTTCTAAAGCAGTTTTCGATAACATCAAAAACTTAACCAAATGCAGATTTCTTTCACGTTCAGTAACTATTCGCACTCTAAATTCTAATCTATCTTTCTCTGCTTGTGCAGAAATTTCTTTTAAAATTGGCAAGAATTTTTTCAAACATCCTTTTTATGTGTCTGATTTTCCACCCTCCTCATTTTGCGGTATATTGGGTTATGATTTTATTTCTCGGTATAACGTTTTAATTGACACTAAAACTCAGAGTGCTTCTTTCGACAATTTTAAAGCACCCTTAATTCCCCGTACTGACATTTCTCCATACTTGGAAACACTTAATTCCATCAATTATTCCTCTTCATTTCCAGTACATCTTCAAAATAAGTTAATCATTCAACCCGGGGAAACAGTCCTTGCTACTTTTAGTACATCTGACACCCCCATAAAATCACAAGAAATTCTATTTACACCCAATGTTAAAAATATCTCTTGTGAAATTCACACAGCAATTCACCTTATCGAGGACAATAAGTTCTGCACTATCATCAGGAACATTGGTAATAAACCATTACATTTCAACAAAAACATGGAAATGGGTCACATTTCAGATCAATTTGAAATTCTCGATGACACACATAATTCCAGCAAATTTAATACCGACAATAAGGATAACACTCAAACCCATTTCTGTCACCAAATTACAGCTTCTGAAGAAGTTCTTAAAATTAGAAAAGAAGAACTTAGTCCTGCAGATTTTAAATTAGATCATTTAACTGAATCACAACAGAAGGAATTTTTAGAGGTTTTAATGTCGAATTATGCAGTCTTCAGTAAATCAATGAAAGCCTTAGGATGTTCAGATATTGTAACTCCCTCTATCATCATGAATTCAGATAATGCAATAAGAACACTTCCATTTGAAATTCCACAGGCACTAAAAGGCCAAGTAAAAGATGAGTTGAATGAATTGTTAGAAGCAAACATTATATCTCGTCATGTCAGTCATTTTTCTAGTCCCATGATTATGGTACGAAAAAAAACTCCTCCTGATCAACCACCTAAATATCGTATGACGATTGATTTTCGTCTTCTTAATTCTACCATACAAAGTTCTTCATACCCTCTTCCCAGAATTTCTTCATTAATTAATGCAATCTCATCTCAAAAATATTATAGTGTCCTAGACCTTCATTCTGCTTATTGGCAAATTATGCTACCAGAACATCTGAGAGATCCCCTTACTTTTACAACAGAATTTGGTTCTTTCACTCACAACCGTCTTCCTCAGGGACTTAAAATTAGTTCAAACACTTTTCAAGCAGCTATGGATTTAATTGTTGATGAATTACACCTTATGGGAATCGACAACTGTTTTTGTTATCAGGATGATTTAATTATTTCATCTTCTGATCAAAATTCAATGCTTATTAAGCTAAAAGCTCTTTTTTCTGCACTTGCAAAGCACAATTTAACTTTATCACCATCAAAATGTGAATTTTTCAAAACAGAAATCGACTATTTAGGATTTCACATTTCGCACAATTGCATTCAACCCATAACCTCAAACATTGCTAAAATAACTAAATTTGCCCCACCTAGAACTATACGCCAAGTTAAAAAGTTCTTAGGACTATGTGGTTTTTACAGACATTTAATTCCCGACTATGCTAAACTCACCCATATTTTAACCCAACTTACTACAAAGAATAAACAATTTCAATGGAATGATATCCACCAACAAGCTTTTGATAAGCTACAACAAATCTTTTTCAGTAAACCTTTTGTAGTTCTTCCAAATTGGGATAAGCCTTTTGTTTTAAATACTGATGCATCAAAAGAGGGAATATCTGCTATTTTGTTGCAAGAACATGACGGGGTGTTAAAACCAGTGTCATATTTTAGTAAAGCTCTATCAAACTCTGAACGCAATTACCCACCCATCAAGTTAGAACTTTTTGCTATTTATAAGGGCATGACTGCATTCAAAAACTACCTTTTCAATCGAAAATTTAAGCTACTAACTGATGCTAAACCTCTACTTCATTACAAAAAAATCACTTCCCCTGCTGACATCATTACTCGCTGGCTACTAGAAATTGGAACTTTTACTTTTGTTCCGGAATACATCGAAGGCAGAAAAAATTTATTGCCTGATTTTTTCTCGAGGTCACCTGACCCTAATTTGCACGAGACTGCTCTCGAACCCAATGCTGAAAATGAACTTATCCTTCCCTTTACTGATATAAATGACTCTGACACCTTACAACAGGATCCGTCCCAAACTACACCCATCTCCCCCATAAATGAAGTAACTAATTGTGTTCATACACAACAAACCTCTCAAACCTCTCCTAAGTCACCAACTGACCTTAATCCTGTTGCATATGTGTGTACTCAAAATGATCTTCCCAATGAAATTTCTGTGGAAACCTTTTTATCAGAGCAAAAGAATGATGTGTTTATCAAAGAAGCTATTTCGGCTTTCCAAAACCCTTCACTAGAACATGCTCATAAATTTAAAGACTTTTTCATTTGCCCAACCACTAATTTATTAATGCATGTTCGTAATAAGTCTTCTATTCCTACCATTGTTGTTCCAGACTCTCTAAAAGCTAAAGTTCTAAAAATTTGTCACATTTCACATACTGGTATCAAAAAATCATATGAAATTTTGGTTAGTAAATATTTTTGGTTAGGAATGTATAGGGACATGTCAAATTTTGTTTTGTCATGTGATTCTTGTCTACGTCTGAAACCATATGCTATTAAACCTGCCCCATTACAAAATATATGGATTCCCACGAGACCAAATCAATTTTGTTCTGTTGACATTTTAGGCCCAATAGGTGTTCATGGGCATATTTTAACTGTCATCGACCATTTTTCTCATCATGTGGTGTTATACCCATTAAAGAACATTACTGCTAATACTATTGCTAAGCACTTGCTAAATTACATTTCATTACATGGAAGAATGTCTTTCATTCTCTCTGATTTAGGGAAGCAATTTGACTCTGATGTTTTTCATACATTACAAAAAGCATTAGGTGTTACATTTCAACACTCTTCAAAAGCACACCCAGCCACAAATTCAAAATCTGAAAGAATTAACCTTTCTATAAAAACATCTATTCTCGCATTATTAGAACAAAATGTTTCATTCGACACAGCTATACTTGTTCACACTTCTGTTTATAATGGGACCACCCATTCATCTACTGGTTTCACTCCTAACATGTTACACTTCGGAAGGGAACTTTCTCTTTTCTTCGACACTTTTGATAATGACATACAACCCCGTTTCCTTAATACCTCCCATTACATACAAAATGTATTACAGGATCTCCGTCTAATTTATGCGGAAGCATACACATCTTTGGAACGCAAACAAATATCCCAGAACACAAGACAATTACAAAATTCTAAGTGTAGATATTTACATGTAGGTGATACCGTGTATGTTAAGTCTTCTGACACCTTTAAACCTAGGTTTGCAGGCCCTTACACTATTTTAGAAAAAGTCGGAGAGGTAAATTATAAGGTGAGATTACTGGGCGACGATTCCGCTCCACCTTCTGTACTTCACGTCAATCGTCTTCGCCTTGCCCCGCACAGAAAGAGTAATCTGGTTCCAGACGCCACTCAAAATTCTTCCCCTCAGCAACCCCCACAGCAAAATCGATACTTTCTCCGAAGTCGTAAATGAATACCTTGGTGTCCTCTCACTATTGTATGGGCAATCGTGCTGGTCGTGATTGTTATTCCGGATCCATTACAATGTGTGAACCGCCTTGTTGTTTATTTATTGATCTTCCCTTTTCCTCTGTTTCTTTTCATGCATTTTTTTTTTCCCATTAAATTTTTCCCTCGTCTTCTCAAAATTTCATGGACATTGAGATGAGAGTTATCATGTTAAATTTTTCATTATTTTGAAACCTTTGACATGGATGTCAAGTTGTTAAACCTCCTTTTCATTTTTACCGATCATGTCTTTTACTTGTATTATGTGATAGGACGCTGTCACATATTTTTTTTATGGTACCATAACTTTTAAATTTTTGCATTGAAATGTCAACAACATAAATATATATGATACTTATTACATAAATGTGTCATGTCAATGTTAGTAGTTTTAGATTTTTTAATGTTTTTGATATATTGGGTGTTAACACTCAATTTTGAATTATTCCTTTCAAAGTCTTAATATAGGACATTTCATACTTTTAATGATATATAATGTGTGTGAAAAAGGTATGCACACAAATTTTTGTTAGCATAAATATTTGTGCACTTTTTTTAATGTTTTAATGTATTAGTTAGTTAGTCGATTTCGGATTTAATATCATACCCCTAATGGTATGTAATGTGCGTGAAAAACGTATTCACACAAATATTTGCTTTTGCAGAAATATTTGTGTAATTTTTTTAAAATCTTTATGTGTCAGGTAGTGTTAGCTGGGTTTCGGATCCAATATACCTTTTTTCTACTTTACTTTTTGAAATTCAAAAAGAAAAGGGGCTATGCCTTTTTATGTCTTAATGTATCGGTTGATTTTTAGCGGATTTTGGGCCTTTTTTTATATGAAACCATATTTATGGGATGGTATGTAATGTGTGTGAGAAACGTTTTCACACAAATTTTTTGTTTTGCACAAATAGTTGTGTAATCTTTTTGAATGTTTTTATGTGGCAGTTAGTCGATTTTAGGTCTAATGTCTTTTTATACCTACTTTTGTTTTTATGTTTGGGTGTTGGGTTTTTTTTATAATGTAGTTTTAGTAATTTTAGTTTAATCTTTAGAGTTTTTAGAAAACTCTATATTTTTGGGCGTATCATTTTTTCAAAATGCATTTTATATATGTATGCATTGTAATCACAAAGAATGCTGTGATTTCAGTCGTTTTGGTTGTTTGTCGATGATGCCTTGAGAGTTTTGTTCATGTGGTATTTTATGTCATAAGTGCAGACGTGGAGAACACATGTCTTATTTTTTTTTTCCCGCTTGACTTACCCTGTTTTAATCAACGGATGGGGGGGATTAATTTTTCACTTCTGGTTTTGATTTTGATTTTCAGTTGTGATATACATAATGTTTGTATTTGTTTATTGTATGATGTATGATGCCTTTTCTTTTAACTATTCGGAGCTGGACTTAAAATTTCTTTTTTTTCTCTTTTTTTTTCCTTCGATTTTCCGGAGTATGTGATATTGTATCACATCGTTAGGTTTTTTCAGTTCTTCGATCATTTTGCAACCTATCTTTTACGATCGCTTAACGATAATCTCCTGCGTTTTATTTCTACAACTTTTCAAATTCATTTCGGAACACCTTCCCTTTTGAATCTTTTTACTGCCCTTAATTTTCCGCAAAGTTACATGTATCATTTATGCTTTTTCGGTAAAATTAACGCGTTTTCGAATCGCGATTTTCCTAATTCCCTTTTTTTCAAAATCTCGGTTTTTTGCATTTCGCCATCTTTAGCCATATTGAACGACGCTCCCCAAATTCTTTCCATCTTCCCGCCTTGGTTTTCGATTACCGCCGGGTCACTCTTTGAACCCGCGCTTTTTCTCATTGGCCAAAACTTCCCCACGCGCCCTCCGAGGGGCATTGAACTCAAACCGACGCTTTTCTGCGATTGGCCCGCTCAAGGTCAAGCGCCAGCACTAGGCGTTTGGAGCGCGGGAATTCTCGACAGACGCCCCCGCAGAGCCGGACGAGAGGAACCGCAGCTCGGAGGAGAAGAAAAAAAGGAGGATCGAAGTTTGTCAGGAGACGAGCAATGGCGTTCTATCGGACCAGGGACGGCTGGGCAGTGAAGGCCCCAACTTAAGGATGGATAAAATATAATTATGGACCTAGGTCCTCAATTTAAACCGCATAGCATCCTTTTATTTTCCTTACCGGCCGGCTGCTCCATGCTAGAATAAGATGACTTTGCCGCGAAGGCTTTCCCGTTTTGTCATGTCCCAAAGCTGCGCCCTTTTTTTTCCCTTGCGAGTGGCTCATCAGAATGAACTTTCGTCACCACCTTACACGTCCATCGCGTTATGAGGATCTTTTTTTTGCGCATCTCAACCAGCATCTCAAGGAGCACGTCTTCTGTGCAATTAGTCCTAAAGCTCGACTGGCAACGAACACCGATATAGTCTTTTTCGCCCAAAAATAGTTTTTCGAGATGCTCCAGCTCCGAGTTATACTTTCAAGTAAATAATGCTTCCTGAACTTTTTTGTATGCATCACTCATCTCAGCCTTTTTAGTAATGAACAAGAGTTATACTTTCAAGTAAATAATGCTTCCTGAACTTTTTTTGTATGCATCACTCATCTCAGCCTTTTTAGTAATGAACAAGAGTTATACTTTCAAGTAAATAATGCTTCCTGAACTTTTTTGTATGCATCACTCATCTCAGCCTTTTTAGTAATGAACAAGAGTTATACTTTCAAGTAAATAATGCTTCCTGAACTCTTTTTGTATGCATCCCTCATCTCAGTTTTTTAGTAATGAACAAGAGTTATACTTTCAAGTAAATAATGCTTCCTGAACTTTTTTTGTATGCATCACTCATCTCAGCGTTTTAGTAATGGACAATAGTTATACTTTCGAGTAAATAATGCTTCCAGAACTTTTTTTGTATGCATCATCCATCTCAGCGTTTTAGTAATGGACAATAGTTATAACATGTAAGCTCGAGAAGTGTAAACCTTCAAATATTTTTTATAATTCCGTACGGAGAGATCTCTTGCAGTACAAAATAAATGAATGTGTGGAGTTATGCTGAAAAGTGAATAATAAAAGATGTTACATTTAAGATAGTGAGTGTTTTATGAAGTTGTCAACATGCATACTTTATAAATGGGTAAGTCAACTTTATTCTAAACCTTTTTTTGCGACTATTTTGGATTTTCAAAACATGAAGAGCACCCAGGGCTGTCGCAGGTCTGGCGTTTTTTTTTGCGGTAATTTTTTTCCTTTGCTTTGTTACTTCCACTTACGATTCGGCCTTTAACTTAATTTAACTCTTTTGAATTTTAAGGGAATATTTTCCCATTAATTTTTAACTTTGCCTTTTTTTTATTTCTTTTAACTTAACAAATTTAATGCAACTAATTGCATCTCAAAATGATGCGCTTCACGTCACAAAAATTGATTCAAGACTTCTCACAATTTCTTTTTAAAATCAAAAACTTAATCAAGCAAATAAGCACCTCAACTCTATAACTTTAGCATTAATATTTAGTTGTTGGTTGTTTTATACTCATTTTTTTTAAAGCACAGTAGTTGCAGCACACCCATTGTAAAATAAGAAGATGGTTTCAATGTTAAAAAGGATAGGGAAGTACCTGTTTCTTGATCAGTTGTAACAGCAGCTGTTAAACCAACACCAGAAGAGCCTCTGCCTGTAGTCGTTATGGCCCTAGGTGCAGTATGAAGGACATATCTAAGCAATTGGGATTTTGCCACTGATGGATCTCCAAGAAGTAAGACATTTATGTCTCTGGAAATAAGTAAAAAATAATATTTAACAAATGTACATGGAAATATAAAATGAAGAGTAACTTTTAACTACAACAAATTTACCCTCTTAGCCTAGTTCCATTGGGTAGAACCTTTTCTACACCTCCTAACAAAAGGCACAAAATTGCCTTTTTGACAAACTCATTGCCATGAATAGATGGTGCCAAGGAATGAGCCAAAATTTCGAACACGTCCTGAAAGAAAATAAAACTGCATAAATACTTCTTTTTAGTACTGTGGCATATTTAAGAAAGTACAAGCAAACTGAAATGATTGCTATTCATACAGCCTGCGCCAAAAGTTTATAAAATGCAATTTACGAAAATCCTTTGCGTGAATGTACTGCATTTTAAGATAATACAAAATATGACTAGTAATACAGCTAGAATCTTAAGGTATTCAGGGGGATTAGGGGTAATAACTGTCCTTTCACTTCAAGCCCGGGAAAGTGTTATTTTTATTTCAAGCAGTTTTCAAGGGTTTTTCTTATTAATGCACGAACCACGGAAAAGGCTGTATCTGTTAAATCATACACAGTTTTTAAAGAAGGTCGAGATAATTTTCAGTACTAATTCCTGTTCATCTCTCACAGTGTCTATTCTAAGTAAAAAATTAATGAAGTTCTACAAGAGAAACATTACCTTTTGTTTTGAAAATTTCTTGCATTTTTTTACATCATCAACAGATATCAAAGGTGAAACTTCTTTGCTCAGCAATTGAATATTATTTGCAATTAATACAGTTCTAAAAATAAAAAACACAGTTGTAAAACCAATTATCACATCTTTTAAAAATGAATCAGCTGTAAAAAGGATTTCTTTTAAGTCCAAAACTTTGTATAAAGCTTTGTATAAAGTAGGGATGCTGCTGGTTTTAAAAGAATGACTAAAAAAATACATTTATTTGCATATAACACTATATTGGTTTTACACAAAAAAATATATTTTGAGTTAAACATTTTTCTAGATTTGAGTCTGGATAAAAAAAAATAATAATTTAAAAACAATACAGATAATTAATAGATCCCTAATTAAAGTCAGCAACTTACCGGTGCATTACCTATCAATTTTGGTTGCGTCATTCTAACGTATCATTTAGTCTATAAAGTTAATATTTTAACACTAGGATGTGCACTCCTCTATTAGCAAGATAGAAATTAGCCATTCACATCAGGATAAATTTAATGGTTAAAAAAAAGGAGGTGGGGGGGATCTGCATGATACGTTGTTCTTGTTATATTATAGAGAAATTAAGTTGCATGTTCAACTATGAGCCAGCTATATTATTCAGTGAAATAAAATTCAACTACGTAGTAATATTTTTACTACCTTTCAAATACACTTTTAGTACACATTAAGTAATTTTTTGAGTAGGATTGTTTAAGTTAAATTAAGTAGCAACCTCAAAAGAAATATTTTACTTGTCTTATAACCAAGAAAAAATATAAGTATTTCAGAAAAAAAAATGAATGAAGAGGTGCTCTACAGATGAAATTTCTGAAAAGAGAGTCACAATGATTAAAACTTTGAGAACCTCTGATCAATACAATGAAAGAATAAATAAAAAATAGCACTTTAAAAACAGCTTGAAAACATTAAAATTTAAATAGAACATTTTACCTAAATATTCCAGTAGTGTAACCCATTTTTTTACTGGGGAGACATCGGAACATGCCAACAACCTGAACTCTGTCTCCAGGTTTGCAACAATCAACAAGATCATCATCGGCAATAATATCAACAGTACGAGGCAATTGACCAGCAGGAGCTTTTTCAGGCATTTCTTGGATTGAGAATGTTTGATGATTTTTATACACAGACAAACCATATTCAGTCTCTAAAAGATTCCCATCTTCATCCTGAAAGACGAACACGAAATCAGGAATCCAAACATTAATATAAAACATTGTTACGATGGTACACTGGCATCTATGTTAAGTAAAAACACAACATACATTTCTATCATTAGTGACCTGATAAGTTTCTGCTACTTTTGACAACATTTGACGTGCAATATGTAATGAGTACAAGTAAGGTAGCAAGTTTACAAATATAGATTTGACATCCTTCAGGTATTATAGTTTTATTACAATTTCAAAATAACAGCACAAAGCAAAAGAATATTTAAAAAGATGTAACATTTTGATACAAATATGCCTTGCCCCAATTCAAATGAGTAATCTTGGAACCAAGTAATGATAAAAGCATCGATAGAAACATGATCTTAAATTTTACTTTTCCAAAGTAAAGTTTGAAGAATTCTCATCAAAATTTCTATCTCTCTCACTTTCAGTCTCAAGCCATTTCAATAAGGAAGGTATTGCATCAATATCTTTCTTGTGAAAAAAATATGCATACATTTAAGAATGATCATCATAAAGCTATGTGGTATTTAACTAACTTACTCCTTCTGTTAATTATTTTGTTTAGAATTATTACAGATCATTACTATGGCACTTGGTTAAACAGGATAGGGTAGAGCATGTAATTGGCTGAAAATGCTTTGTAAGTTTTGTCATTGGTTTAAGTAAATTAACAGACAATTTTTTAATAAGTTAAAGCAAAATAATGGATTTTTAACAAATCCTAAAAACCGATAAAAATCCATGAAAACTTTGGCACAGGAGAATCACTTAGCATTCCCTCCCCAAATTATTTATGGATTATGATGACAGAAAAATTGAAACCACATTCATTAAGTAGAGGTAACCGACTTTTTTAGCATATTCAAATTCTCTGACTTATTGATCTAAAAAGGTACAAATGAGCAATAAAAAGTGCTTACCTTAGTTGGATAGACTGAACTACTTGGATAAGCATCATAAGTAGTTAAATCTGTGTATCGACGCTCAATTGTTTTTGTGGTTGCTGGGCAATAATGAACACTCCTTACAACTTTTGGTCGCACAAGAGAGCCTATGGAAAAAGAGGGTTTAATTAACACTAGATTTCCAAAGCTGTCATTTTGACTGCTCTTTTATTCAATTAGAAAAACAATTATGTATATAATGACAATTTCTTCAAATTTTATGACTTTTTATACAACATATAAATGCATTTATGAATAATTCTAACCCCTCTTCATTTCTGGTATATATATATTAGGGAGTGCCGAAAAATACTTTTTTTTCTTTATTTTGATGATGGGTATAGCGAAAAAGGTGCCAATGGGAGAGCAAAGTGCACATAAACAATTTAAAGTTTTTCGGTCAATTCGCTGATCTGTCGCAGTTGCGTTGAAGTTAGGAGAAAATGCAGTTTTTAAAAATATTTTTAGGAAATTATTTTTAAAAACATTAGCATCTAACATCTAAAAATACATAATATGTGTCAAACAATGTAGTTATTTCGGATAAGTACGGCAAAAATTGCATTTTAACATTTTGACAAATTTAATTTAAAATGTAGAAAAAAACAGGAAATTGTCAAATCTTCTAGGCTTAAGTCATTATACCAGCTTCATTACAGGAGTGTGAGGATCAAACTCTGAAAATCTATAATGTATTCTTGTATTTAAAAGTCTAAAATGAAATTTGTGATGCAATTGTTCTATTTATTATTATCTGAAATTTGTGGATATAGAGGTCTTTTATTTGGTACATATTCTGCACTATTTCACAAATCAAAAGTTTTAAATGGATTTTTGAACTGGCACAATGATATAGTTAAATATTAAATTCTATAAGAAATAGCTTTTTGAAAAGACCACAAAAGATATTCATGGAGGCCCCATCTCTGCTTTATACACTATAAATTATACCCAAATAGTTCAAACTGCACGTTCAAATGCAATAGCTCTTATTAAGTGCAATATACAAATGAGGCAGCAAAGTACGTGTTTAGCGTAGATACATTTCCGAAATTTAATTGAATTTTAGAGTAAGTGAATTGTAAAATGTTCGTACTTAAGAGCTATTTTATTCTTTAGCTTCATTTCAATTTAAATCAGGTGACGATTAAATCTTTAACTAAAATTAACCAAGATAATAAAAAGGAATTTCTTGAATCATTTCTTTTAATTGCAATTAATGGTAAATATTAAGTTTGAATTGAAAATATGCTAAAAAATTTATATCACATATAAAATTTGCCTTTCATGATTTTCTAAGTTCAACTTAAGTTGGTGAGTGCTTGAGAGTTTTAACCAATTTTTGAAGCTTTTCATGCAAAATACTAGTTTTTTGCATCAAAATGCAAACTCTGATTGCCCAATTAGACAATAATACTAGATTACAAATTATTAATGCAAATGAAATCAACATCAATAATAATCAAAATAAAGATTACATTTTGTAACTATTCCTTCAACACAGACAACATTGCCTAAGTAACTTGAAACAAGGGTTCTTGGTGTTACATGTCGAGATCCAAAACTAAAATCAAAGTTGAAAAAACAAATTAATGTTTATTAAAGTAGATCAAACATAAAAACTGATAATATTAACTTCAAGTTATCAAATTGTACTACTAACCTGCCTTCTAATGCAATAAAAAAATCTTCACGTGATTTGGAATAAGTAGGATCAGCAGCAGACACAAACTCTTTCAAAGCTCTTTGAAATGCAACAAGCTCCTCAAAAGATGATTTCAGTAAACTGTAGGCAAAAATTTCTGTTATAAATTTAGAGTGAGACAATATTTAGTTACCACCAAAAGTATTGCACTTTTTGATAATGACAATGCAATTAAATGTATTAATTCAAGATGTTAGAAAAAACTCAAGATTTTGAAGTCTATTGATCCATATTTTAATGTTACCAATGGGCAATTGAATGATCATTGTCATAAAAGGCCCCTCCCCCTCTTATCAAAAAAAAAAAAAAAAATCTACATCAATAGCAACAACATCATTTGCAATACTTAGGATAGTTTCCAGAGTTTTACATAACTGAACTACAGATTCCATTAGTGCAATGGTGTTAAAATTTTATCAATTTGTACTCCTTAAATTCGGTTTACGTAAAGAAAAAAAAAAGACAGCAGGATTCATATGCTGTACAGTGCGGCTCTAATAACTAGATGCATAACCTTGCAAAGTCGTTTGTGCTTGTGACGAAATATTTAGTTTTATTTTATCTAGGGACGACTAACAGGTTTGATCCGAGATTTCCTACCTTTCATACAGGAGCAGATACAGAAAGTTTTCGGAAGAGGTCCAGACAAATAAAAAGTGCTCACATAAATTTTTTATAAAAAGTTCTCACGAGGCTCTTTTAAAATGTTTTTAAAGAGCTTTAAAGCCGAATTATTTACTTCAAAGCAAAGAAATGTAACATACTAATTTTCTTCAAATGAGGGGGGGGGGGTGATATTTTTTTAAACAATTAACTACTAAATTTTTCATTATTTTGCCACAATGGTAAAATAATGCTCAGTGTTACCTAAAATATTGTTCTAATGTTTAAAGCAAGAGGTTATTAAAACAGGATATGTTTTTTGTATTAAAAGAAGAATTAATGAAAAAATAGTAATATTATGTTACATTTGAATTTGAAACTCGAGATTTTTATGTATTTTTTTACACTGAGCACCTAATGCAATATTATTCCCATCGCAAACTAAAGCAATTTCATTCAAATATATTTTGTGTATGTGTTTCTTTTAAAAATATAGCTTTAAAACTTATACTTAAAAATACATTAAAATATTATTAATTGAAAAGTTAAATTGCTTTTCTAATATCACTGCCGATAGATTTGAACCTGTTGTACATCCACCCTATTCTTCTGACAATGCCGCAAGTTAGTTTACATTTATTCAAGCAACTTCCCAAACTTTTGAGGGCAAATATATAAAAACTTAAGAAAATGAAAATTGTGATGCACAATTTTCAGGCTGGAATGCACATGATTGATAACATTGTATACATTAAAGAAATTAATCTACTTCAAGGATCATACTTGCAATTAAAAACTTTTTTAATAAAAACCTTGAAAATTTTGTTTAGATTAATGATCTTGTTGGGCAAAACAATTTATCAGATTTAAGAACAATCATTTAGTAACTGCTTATATAAAATGTTTTGATATGTGTAATGTATTCCTCTATGGAGCAATTTGTTTATGTATGTAATTTGTTGTATGTGTTTGGCAACGCCTCTTAACTGTAACTGTTCTAACCGTGTGCTGATGTCTTGTCCTTTTTTCTGTGTTTAATGGAGTCGCAATAAAGATATTGTGATGTTAATTCCGCCTCATTAATTCCATGTCATCTACCATTATTTATTCCGGCACTTCGTCGTGCCCATTATATTACAATATGGCGACGAGTCAACATTTCTGAATGGTGAAGATAGTTTTTGGAAAATGTTCCAATAAATTTGATGTTTTCAAGTAGTTTTGTTTTTGAATCGGAGTCATGACGACAGAATCGACAAGCATACCTGTGACTGTTGTGAATACAGGTATAGTTGCATCTATCAGCCAATTCAATTTAAGTGATGACTGGAATGTATTTATTGAACGTTTGGAGCAATATTTTCTCGCAAACAAGGTGGAAGATGATCGCCGAGTCCCTGTGTTGCTAACAACGATTAGCGAGTCCGTCTACAAAGTTTTAAAGAACCTGTGTGATCCTGAGACGCCAGCCAAGAAGAGTTTTGATAACTTAAAAACGCTTTTGACGGAACAATTTAAACCGGCAGTTTCGATTTACCGGAAAAGAATTGTTTTCGATTCGTTGCGACAGTCCCAAGCAGAATCAGTTCGGGAATGGTACGTCAAGGTGAAAACCCAAGCTGCAGAATGTGAATTTGGTTTGAATTTAGAAGAGAGAGTGAAAGACAAGTTTGTTGCTGGAATGCGGCCCGGACGGATCCTGGATCGTCTCTGTGAAGAAAGATTAACCACGTCACTGTCCAATTTGCTGGAACTCGCTCAGAACAAAGAAGTGTTACTACAGGAGGCTCGACAAATAGAGATCAACAAAGTTCAGCCTAAAACGAAACCGGCGAAGGAAAAAGCGGTACCGCCGACATCATCGTGTAAAAAAAGTGGGAATTTTCGAAATGATTTAAAATGTTTTCACTGTGGTCAAGGTAATCACGATTTTCGAAAATGTAAATACAAAGAGTTTAAATGTCGTAGTTGCAAACGCAAAGGTCATTTAGCAAAGGTTTGTAAATTTAAAGTAAATGTTAATTCCGTTAATGATGATGTAGAAGTTCAATATGTGGATATGTATAGTGTTGAAGTGGATTATGTTAATCCTCTGTTTTTAAATATTAAGATAGGAACTAAAAATGTTAAAATGGAAGTGGATACTGGTGCAGGTGTCACATGTATTCCTTATTCTTTTTATAAGAAAAATCTGCGAAATTTTGAACTTGAACGTACAAATCTTAAGTTGAAGTCCTATGGAGGACAAATTTTAACGCCAGAGGGACAAATTAATGTTCCGATGGAAGTTAATGGTATTTCAAAAAATGTAGATGTACTAATTGTAAAGCAATCTGAAAAATTGTTGTTAGGACGTAATGTTTTAAATGATTTTGGTTTGAATATTGTAGTTGGCAGTGCCAATGTAAACACAATTGCGGTAGAAAAAAATTCAGAATTGCAGTCATTGTTGTCCAAACACGCAGAAGTGTTTAAAGAGGAATTGGGTACATATAACGGGGAAAAAATACATTTAGAGGTTGAAAGTGATGTAAAACCTGTTTTTCATAAACCGCGACCAATCCCATTTGCATTTAAAGAAAAAGTTAAATCAGAATTAGAAAATTTAGAGAAAAAAGGGGTAATTTCTAGAATTGATAATTCTCAATGGTACCTGTAATGGTACCCTTAGTACCTGTAATGAAAGCTAATGGTAAAGATATACGAGTCTGTGCAAACTATAAGATTACTGTAAACAAATATTTGAAAGATGACAATCATCCTTTACCAAGAATAGAAGAACTTTTTGCAGCGTTACAGGGAGGTCAAAGTTTCAGTAAGCTAGATTTATCTAATGCATATAATCAACTAGTATTGGATGATGAAACAAAAAAGTTACTCGCTTGGAGCACACCTTATGGTATTTATACGGTAAATCGTCTACCTTTCGGAACTAAGCCAGCTTGCGCAATTTTTCAAAGAGTAATTGAAAAAACTTTACAAGGCCTAGAAGGCACAGTTAATTTTCTTGATGACATTTTAGTTACGGGGAAAGATAAAAAGGAACATTTAAAAAATTTGGAGCTTGTTTTGAGTAGATTGCAGAGTGCAGGGTTTCGTATTAATTTAAAGAAATGTGAATTTTTCAAGGATAGTATTAAATATTTGGGACACACGATTAGTAAAAATGGTTTGACAAAAGACGATGCAAAAGTTAAGGGTATTTTAGATTTCCCATGTCCTAGATCAGTGAAAGATGTTAGAGTTTTCGCAGGAATGATAAATTATTATTCAAAGTTCATGAAAAATTTAGCATCAAAAATGAAACCGCTGTATGATTTACTGCAAAAAGATGTTGAGTTTAAATGGAATAGTAAATGTCAAAAAGCTTTTGAAGATGCTAAAAAGGAATTGGCATCAGATCAGGTTCTCATTCATTTTGACAGGTCAAAACCTTTGAGGTTGGCATGTGATGCTAGTCAAAATGGAATTGGGGCAGTGTTATCGCATGTGTTGGAAGATAAATCTGAACGACCAATCTGTTTTATATCCAGAGTTTTTAGCCCAGCAGAGAAAAATTATTCGATGATACATAAGGAAGCTTTAGCTATTTATTGGGCTTGTCAAAAGCTGTATCAGTATTTAATCGGGGTTAAGTTTGAGCTAGTGAGTGATCATAAGCCTCTGCTAGCACTATTTGGAGAGAATCGTGCTTTACCACCAATGGTGGCAGGTCGTCTCCAACGTTGGTCTTTATTTTTATCTGGTTTTAATTATAATTTGAGGTACATAAAAGGGAGTTCAAATATTCAGGCAGACGCGTTATCCAGGTATCCAACCTCTGGTAGTTCAGGGACAGCAGAAGAATATGATTATGTTCATTTCATAGAGAAGGATGTCCCAATGGACCTATTTAAAATTAGATCGGAAACAAGAAGAGACCCAGTTCTCGGAAAATTGTTTAATTACATAACTTATGGTTTTCCTCAGAAAATTACTGATGAGGAGGTAAAAAAATTCTTTAGTAGAAAAGACGAGTTATCTGTAGATCAGGGTGTAATAATGTGGGGATATCGAGTGGTCGTACCTACCAAATGTAGAAAACAACTTTTAAGGGAGCTTCATAGTACTCATGAAGGCATGGTCAAAATGAAAAGTAATGCTAGAGCTTACTTTTGGTGGCCTGGTTTGGATTCAGATATTGAGGACTGCGTCAACAACTGTGGTGTTTGCTCGGAATTTAGGCCAGAGCCGTGGAAATGTAAAATTATATCAGGAAACAGAGCTAGTTATTTTTTTGAAAGGATTCATGCTGATTTTTTGGGCCCAATTAAGGGGAAAATGATTTTACTTATTGTGGACTCATATTCGAAATGGGTTGAAACATTTATTATGAGTAGTATGGAAGCAGACGCATGCATTGAAAAATTCCGAGAGTGTTTCGCACGCTTTGGATTGCCAAAAGTTGTAGAAACAGACAATGGAAGATATTTTGAATCTGGTAAATTTATAAATTTTTTGCATATGAATGGAATTAAGTTCTTAACATCACCACCATTTCATCCTGCCACAAATGGGTTAGCAGAGAATGCTGTAAAGAATTTCAAGCGTAGCTTAAGTAAATTGTTGAAAACACCTTCAAATAATAATGTAAGTTTTGAAACGCTAATGAGCAGATATCTCTTTCATTACAGAAATTCAGTTCATGTGACTACAGGGGTTACGCCTACTAGTTTAATTTTTAAGAATAAAGTTAGGACTAGATTAGATTTATTAAAAGAGGGAAATAAATCGGGTATGGTGATTAATAAAGGTTCAAGAGAAGAAATTTTTAAAGAAGGGGATAGAGTATTATGTAGGGATTATCGAAATCCAAATAAGAAGGGTTGGGTTCGTTGTACTATAGATGAAGTACTTGGAGATCGAGTTTATATGTGTAAATTGACAAACGATGATTTAATTTGGAAAAGGCATTTGGACCAGATAATTATTGACAAGAGTGAGAATGAAGTTAAGGATATCAGTGAAAAAAAAGATAGTATTTGTGATACAAAGTTTGATTTTGTGGATTTTGGCAAAAAAGTCAATGAACATTTAATTGTAAACAAAGATGCCAATAGAGAACCCGAAGAACCCAAAAAGGAAACCGATGATGTAGGGTCAGATCCAATTTGTTCTCAGTCTAATGAAATTGATTGTAACAAAGATGCTGTAATTCCTAATCCATCACCTGTAAAATTAAATGTTAATGAACGTCCTAAACGTAAAATAAAACCAGTTGTACGACTAAATTTGTAGAGGAGGGTATTGTAATGTATTCCTCTATGGAGCAATTTGTTTATGTATGTAATTTGTTGTATGTGTTTGGCAACGCCTCTTAACTGTAACTGTTCTAACCGTGTGCTGATGTCTTGTCCTTTTTTCTGTGTTTAATGGAGTCGCAATAAAGATATTGTGATGTTAATTCCGCCTCATTAATTCCATGTCATCTACCATTATTTATTCCGGCACTTCGTCGTGCCCATTATATTACAATATGTATGCAAATGTGTCCAATATTTGCACAGTACTAATGTCTAGGGAGAGGCTTGAGATCCCACCTTGAGTGCACAGGTACTTATAATTTACATTTTGTTTTATCTCACATCTTTTCATCTATTTTTTTTTTTTTCGATTTTGACGTAATCTGAACAGGCACTGAATTCAATTGGATAGAATTAATGGAAAAACTAAGGGAAAATTTACCTGAGACACCTGGCTGGATTCTTTCTTCTCAGATCATTAATGTTGATAAGAATTCTGCACCCTTTCTTACTTATCATATCTTTGACAGCTTGACTGTATATGCCCAAATCATCCTAAATGGGAAAGAATTAAGAGAATTTAATTAGAAATAATTTCGATGAAATCTGATCAATTAAATCTTTTAAATTAATCTTTTAATATAAGTCATTTCATATACGTATGAAGGGCCAGGGGGAAAAAGATGAAAGTCACTTTTTTGTCAATTTTGCGATATTAGCACTATCTAGGGGCTATGAAGGAGTAATATCCTCTGGTAGAACAACAAGGGGGGGGGGGGAAAGATGAGAATCGACCCAAATGTGCATGAAAACTCTATTTATTAACTACATAAGGCGTTACGAGAAATCAAACTTTGTTCTTCGTTTTTCTCGAAATCGCTTTTGGTCACTTTCATCTTTTTTCTCCCTAGCCCTTCATATGTATGGTACTTTTCCATTTTAGCTATCTGACTTGGTGACTTGTCTGAGATTAAAAATGCACCAAGTGCATCTATGACAAAAAAGTACCTATATAACAATAATAATAAAACAAGTACTGCAACTTGCTCCACACCATATTTCACACTAATGGGCAGCGTTAGAAATAAGAATTTAAACCTAGGCCTCATAATGATGCTTAGAATACTGCTCTAGGCTTCAAAACAGAATACTAAGATGCTATTTTTTAAAATTAAATATTCAAATAACATTTCTGAAAAACCATTAAACTGCCTATATATGCATTCTATATGATACACAGTACACTGCCAATAACATATTTGTAAAACATACAAAAGAAAATCATTCTTTAAAAACAAAATTTATTACATTTGAAAATTATTTTTACAAATTTAACCGTCAAGAACATCAGTAGTTTTAATCACAATAAGTCAGAAAAGGAAAGCTTCAATGTGATCCAAAACTTTAGGCATCAAATTTGGCACACAACAGTTGGAACTGTAGGCATAAAAATAAAAATTTTTAGGCTCAAAATGCGACTAATGACTGCTTATTTCTAACACTGACTATAGGATGAAATCAGGAAAAGTCTCATGGAACCTTAAGTCTCACGGAAATAAATATCTGAAGCACTTACAGTCGAAAAGAAAAAAAATCATGGGGTAAACTTTGTTTTACATTAAATTCATAGAAAATTTTTCAGGTTTAACTTTAATCCATAACAAGGAAATCATCTTCAAAATCTGATCTGCGGCAAGGACAGATCTAGAAATGTTCCAAGGGAAGGATGATGGATTTTATTAACATATTCTTAACTACACATCTTGGTTTATAGATGTTGACCTCATTAGTTTTTACTTCAATTGCAAAACTTATTTTGAAGAGAGCCTTAAACCTTCCTTTTGCAAGCATCAAAAGTAGTTTAAAAATGCCTTTTTTTGAACTTCAATGTTGAAATTTTACCAGTGGTGAATCCCTCAAGGGAGGGACGATCCCCCCCATCACTTGTATCCTCCCCTGATCTGCGGCATGTCACACCATACTAATAATAAAAATAAAAAAAAACACTGTACATTATAAAACATCGAAGTCGAAGCAAAAATAAATATCACAGAAAATGACTTTACGTTCATCTTAAAAAGTTGTTTTAGAAAATATAATTAACATTCACAAAAAATGTAATTTGTGTTAGGTAAAAGTTTCCATGCCAGGTCAATAATAACGTACACTTCTGGGATAGTTATTTCCAATCAGAATATTTATTTGACACCAAAGGATCACATGGAAATAAATCCTTTTATGTGATGCACATTTTCTAATTAAAACATTCTGCTTCAGTTGCATAGAATTACAGGAGGTACGATAACTACAGGCTTTATTTCTTAAAACATGTTTTAAATCATTTTCTTATTAAGACTCAAGTCCACAAACAAAACTTCATTTCTTCGCAGTTCCGCAATTTTCCCCCTGCTATTTTTGGATCTAAATGCTTTCCAAAAGATAAGTTTGCTTTAAAATATCATGTTCATTAAAAATTTTGGGCAAATTTCCCCTAAAGTTCTGACTGTCCATTATTACTTTTGTTGAAAAAGTTTTTTTTCCATTCAGCAACTGCATCAGCTTTGTAGGGAAAAGAATATAAAATAACTTTGTACATTACAGCTCAATATAGCACATTCACATGAATCAAGATCAACAAAGGATCTCTGCATAGTTTGACAAAGATTCAACATAAACTGGATTTTTATAAGAATCTAGCCCCCCCTCCCCCTCCCATGTGAATTCTAGGGCATCACAGAACCTGTGAGCTAATTTTGGAAAAGATTGGAAGAGAATTGTGGACAGGGCAGTCATTTCGAATTTTTCCAAGGGGTGAAGGGGGGGGGGGGGGGGCAAGGGTGTTCACAAAGCATGTTTTCCAAAAAATGGCAAAAACCATGCCTACTTACGTGTAAATGCATTGGCTTCCTAAAGTCGGCTGAACTCCGAAATGACAGGCCTTATTGTGGATTGGTGTAAGAACCACACACAAAAATACATTCTCACGCGAAAACCGCAAATGATTCTTGCCATTCCTTATCATACAAACACAAAACATACCATCTTGTATGTATGTTCTATGTATATACAGATATCTGACTCAAGAAGTCAAACCATTCTTTCTGAACACCTACCTCACAAATGCTGATGTATTATTTTAATTTCAAGCAAATGTAGCATTTGCATTAATGTTTACTGATACTATGTGTTATTTCAATTATTTAACATTTATAAGCATCAAAGAGTTCAATAACAAAATACAAATAAATACGAATGAAGAAAAGGCTATCAATGCTGACATTAATTCGAAAAAACTTTAAAAGTTTAGCAAAACATCACTTAGTATTTAGTTTAAGAAAAAATATTTACGTCATCATCCAAAAAGTCAAGGTATTCTTTCTGAACATCTCTCAAACGCTGATCAACATCCACTACTCCAGCCATTTAAACTTAGTACCTATATGTATGTTTTTAAATAAAATAAAAATAGTTTGTTTCCGTTTAACTAAAGAATAAACAACAAGTTGACACGCAGTTCTGTGACAAGCCGCGCGACAGCTCTTTAACCCCTGTGTTTAACAATAAATTCCCGCCAAACTTCGTCAGGTTCGCGGGTTGCATGCAGTGTTTGATTGCTTGATTTGTTTGTGGACCTGTCTATGGTTGTTTGTTGGTTTCAGAATCAGAAGAAAACTAAAAAAGAAAAAAAAACCCGACTCATGATTGATTCTAACGATAATTATTTAATTTTTATTCAATAAAAAGTAGTTGAATAAATTTATAAAATATCCGTTTTCAGTTTATGATTCCATGGCCTAGCAGAAGGAACTGCAAAACTCAGCCATATATTTTTTTTTGTTTGTGTTTGTTTTGATCTTTGCAAGCGCTGAAGATTTTAGTCTATGGTTTGAATAATATAGCTAGATTTTTTAACAATTCTCGTCGCATGAAATTTTGTTCCTTGAAAATTTAAACATAAATATAAGTAGTTATAATGAGTACAGACTTATCGAAACAGGAATATTTAAAAAGATATTTGGAAGGCAGCGATAAAAAGAAAAAGAAAAAGCAGAAATTATCAACTGCTCGAGTTTCACGGTAAAAAATGCTTTTACTCATTTTTGTTCTCTCCTCTTTTTTTTTTTTTTTTAATCGTGGACGCTAAAATTAAAACAACGGATGAGAAGTAAAACTTGTTATATTGTTTACTATCCCATCTCATCTGTGTTCATCTTTGGAAATTATTTATTCTAAATGGACAGAATATAAATTTTTATATATTTCTGTGTTTCTTAAAAAAAAAAAAACTTTTTTAGGATAAAAATTTTGAATGAGAATATTGATCTTAAATCTATTAAGTTCGATGAAAAGAATCTTGATGATGATGAAGACGAACCAGTGGTTGCAGAAATCATTGATGAAAGGCCTCTTGAAGTAAAAGTGAAAGAAATGTATGATGCATCCCGCTGGAAAAAAGTTGGCTCTGATGAAGGTAGTAATGAATTTCTAGTTGAAAAAGAAATTCTTTGCTATAGCACTTCCTCTCCTTTATTTTTTTCTTCTAGCATTGTCACTATCCTATAGTTTTTTATCTTCTTCACTATTCCTGATGCGTAAATTCAGCTGCCTTTTTTCAAATGTAACCAGCCTATCATAGCATTTTAAATTTCCTCATTGTCAGCAAACTGTTTTACATGGGGTTGTTTGTTTTAAACCATGGTTTTTTAAACAAGGTTTAAACCAAATGAAGGGCTAGGGGGAAAAAAGATGAAAGTCACTTTTCGTCAATTTTGAGATATTAGCGCTATCTAGGGGCTATGAAGGAGTAGTATCATCTGGTAGAACAACAAAGGGTAAAAAGATGAGAATTGACCGAAATGTGCATGCAAAGTCGAAAAACTACAAAAGGAGTGACGAGAAATCAAACTTTGTTCTTTGTTTTTCTCAAAATCGCTTTTTGGTCACTTTCATCTTTTTTCCCCCTGGCCCTTCAAATGGCTTAAAAAAACCCTTTTGGTTGTTTTTGAAAATGTTTTATTTTGAAAAACTTATAATCATTTTTAAAGGCGTACCGAGTAGCCAAGTTACCGAGTACTCAGTATATGACACTTGTTGCACTTCAGTTTAAAATACAATGACTTTGATAATCAAAATATTTTTATAGCATGTTTTACTTTAAATTTTTTTCTTAAGTATTGTAATACCCAAAATAGTCACAATTTTACAACCATAACCTTTTTCTTATGATAATAAAAATGACTTAATTTTACTCCTATGTATTGTAATCACTGTACCGAAGACTTGAATTTGTAAAATAATGGTGTAAAACGCCCACTTATATGTAAATACATTGATTTCTCAAAGCCAGGGGGGGGGGGGGGTGGCAATTGAAACCCTGTATTGGTCAAGCACCTGCTCAAAATTTGGCCAAGAGTTTTTACTGAGTACAGAGTTTTTACTGAGTACACCACTGATCATTTTCTTCCAAATGATTTCATGAATGTTAGATATTATTGGAAAATATAAAACCTAATAAACAAAGTATCCAGAATAAGTCTGCGATAAAGTATAAAATTCAAATTATAAAAATCAAAAGAAACTTTAATATTTTATTATCAATCTACCTTTTATTGTCAAATTTCAGACGCTTCATTGGAAAATAGAATTATAATTTGGACTTAACAAAAATATTAACAAGTAGCCATTAAAACCATGTACTGTTCAATATGTGCATGCTATTTTTTTTTTTTTTATAGAGAAGAATGATAACCATTTAGGCTCAATTACACTTTACATTTGATCATCAATTAGAGAAACATACATTTAACTAGGAAAAAGATTTCGACATAAGCATGCATTTCACTGCAAAACATTTGAGTTTTGATTTGAACTTTGAAATAAGTAAATGATCAAAAAATAAATGAATAATTACTAAATAGTTGTTTGCTATAATGGCAAAATAATTAACTTGAAAGTAAGAATATTTAATGTTAGCTGCAGTAGGCATGTGACCTTAGACATCTAACCCCTGTGATATTGTGTATTGTTGACTGACTTGTCTTTAATTCATTCTCATCCTATTTTATCTTCAATAAAACCACTTATTTAAAACTGTTTAAATAATGTTTTAAAATACTTTTATTGCTTATTAGTAATCTTTATTGATTCAGAAAGGACACTATTTTGTTATCTTATTTTTAATATAAGTAACAAGTTTCATTCCATTAAATAATTGGATTCTGACTGAAGCATTTTCAACCCTGAATTAACTCATTGATTTCAAAAATTACATAGCATGATATCTTTAAACAGATAGCAAAGTTGTTTAATTTCATTTATTTTTTTAATCGAAAGCAGGAGCTACAGATGCAAGAAAGCTTGATGATGGTGATGACACTTCAAAAAAATATTCTAAAAATCAAGGGGATCCTTTCTCTACAGAAAATTTTCCTTCAATTGTAAAAAAACCTAGCAGAAATAAAAAAAGACATGATTCTGATAGTGATATTTCAGTGTCTCGAAAACATGTTAAAGGAGGTTTGAACGACTCAGACAGTGACATATCAGTAGAGCGAAGTCATACAGCAAAAGAAAACAATACTATAAACTCACATAAATTTCACGAAAAAAAAATCTCACATAAGAAAAATCGGCATGATTCTGAGAGTGACATTTCTCCTCCTAGGAAACAACATTCAAATATGAGAAGAGAAAATAAAAACTCCGATAGTGACATTTCTCCCCCCAGGGTGAAGAGAAAAGAGTCTAATAAATATCCTCGTGAACCTCAAAATGATGGCTATGCTGCAGAAGAAAGAATTAAGCATTTTGATTCTAAGAGCACTGAAAAAGCTTATCATAAGAAACCAAAAGATTCCAAAAATGACCAACGTGATTTTGAAAGTATGGTAAAGAAAGAAAGGCATCTCAGTTCTGATTCAGACTTATCACCTTCACGAGTTAAGTCAACAAGGAATATTGAAAGATCATTCTCAAAAGGTAAGATTAATTTTTTAACTTCTTTGTATAAAAATTCAACTTAGATTTCTGCATAATTGCAGCAATGTTAGCCAAAGAATTAAGAACGGATTTAAAACAGAGAATAAAAATTCAGCATTGCTTGACCAGGGAGAGATGGTGTGATGAGGGAACTAGAAGCAGAAACGGGCCATTTCATTTTATATTAGATAGGATTAGCAAGAACACACTAGCAATGACGTTTTGCTTCTAACAAGATCTTGCTGACAACAAAATGAAGCTGCTCTTACAAAATGAAGTTGTCTGTTCATGCTTTTAGTTTACAAGCTATCTCTTCTTGGTCAAGCTATAAAACAGAAATAGTAGGATGATTTCATTTCACATTTCACACACTCCAGGGTCCCCCGCACCTACCACAACTCGTAGTTTGACCGGGATAGGACCCTGAAGAGTGCTCTGTTCTTTTTGAACCAGAACCAAGGGTCAAGCAAACCCTTAACCCAGCACCCGCAAAGGTATCGTTTCACTTGGAGGACTTTGTGACCACGACATTTTAACGTCCCCCAGCACCATTAATCAAGACGGTGGATCTTTGGTCCGCTGGGGATCAAACCCGGGTCCCTCTAGGCACGAGTCCAACGCCCTTACCGATCAGGCTACCACGGTCCTATAGTAGGATAATGGTGAGTTGTGTTTCGGTTTGACAACTTTGAAATATGTTGTGAGCTTGTTATTGTTGAATGTTTAAATAAATAAATTGGAAGACAACAAAAAAAACCCCATCTTTTGATATTGCAGATGGAAAAAATCGACCTGAGAAAACTTTGTTGGGTCTCAAAGCTGGACTTCAGAATGCTTCAACTTTGCGGAAAGAAACACAAGAGTTGCGTGAACGAGAAAAAAAGCATATAAATAAGGTTTGGCATTTTATTCCATATCTGTTTTAAAATTTCATGCTTAATTTAAATTAAATATGAAAATATTATATTGAAGACTTGTCTGTTACATTCTTTGCTTTATGCAAACAAATACAAATAGTTGCCCCCCTTGCTCTTTACATCTTTGCCTCTTCTGGTAAGCTGTTCCAATTGCCTACAACTATACTGAAGTAGTATTTTTTTCTAATCTCCAGATTAGACTGACTTTAAAACAATAACCCCTTGTTCTGCTTTCTGTGCAGAAATTTCGTCTGTTAACATCTTGCTTATGTTAAATTTAAAAAACAGAATCATCTCCTCTTTGACTCTTCTCTACTATATGATAAGAGTTCGGTAGGTTAAAACTTTATCATGGACTGTAAAACTAGTAAAATAGAAATAAACTGTAGATGTATAAAAACAGATTTATTAATTCGGTAAAGTTATTCAGAAGCATTCATGCAGTAAAAGTGTGCACCTGCTCTGCAGGTGACCAACAAGCTCTGCTTCCACATCAAGGGACACCTCACTTTATAATTGCGGAGGGCGCCACCTGCACTGGAATAATTGTGACGCAATACTACAGGTTATACATAATTAGCCATTTTAACCTAGTGTTATAATCTAGGTCTGCAAGCCTCCTTACCCGTAAAGTTCTAGATTAGTGGTTGCCAGTCGCCAACGAGCGACCAGTCAATTTAAATGACTCCTGAATAATTGAGTCACAGTCACCGAAAGTGGTGACAATCTGTTTCTGTGAAAAATTATCACAACAAGCTCCCAATCCTGTCCTTGTTCGTCTCGTTCTGTGCATTCCCTTCTATTAAGTTAAAAGTAAGCATAATTTTGATTTTCTATAAATCAAATTTTTGGTTGTTCATTTCTAATGGAATATGTTCAAATCAATGATTCCTGATCTTTTTTACATCTACTGGTATTTAAAAATTGTCTGTTTTTACAATTACAGTTTTTTAAATTCATTATCTTTTAATTAATTCCTAATATTACTAATAGCAAAAAAAATTATTTACTTTTTGCACTATGTATCTTTTATTTCTTTAGTGGCTACAAAAAGTGCAAAAGTGGCTATAATTTTTTCTGACTTAGATAGCCAGTGGCTACTTATTAAGAATTCTTAGTGTAGAACTTTACTTACTAGCCTAGTAGCCATCCCAGGGGCGGACTGGCCCGGTCGGCTGGTCGGGGATCCCCGACTGGGCCAACCGCTCAGTGGGCCACATCAAACCTAAGGTTTCCTACAAAAAAAAAAAAAAAAAAAAGGCTGAAAATATATATTTACGAAATGCAAAAAAAAAAAAAAAAAGACATTTGAGAATATGAAGTATTTTTTTCCTACTTAGGGGGCCAATCGCCAGTGTAGATAGCTGAAATCCACGTGTGAATACTTTCCTCTCTTCTCAAGTTTCCTTCTATGTTCAGAGCCCTGGGGTTACTGGGGCTCTCCCATTGGGGAAGCTCAGGGGGCCAGAGCAATGGAGGTCGGCCCCAGACTGAAAAGGGGCCAGAGCTGAAAAATGAGCGATTGAAACTTATTTTTGTACTCCTTAATGAAAATTCAAGAGGCCCTCACGATCAGACAAAGGTTATCCTGCCTGCAATAAATACGCGGGTTACGGCATACGATGTTTAGTCATGAGAATCTGAGATTCTCATGACTAAACTCGAGAAGTTTGACCTTCCAACTTTAAAAATTGTTGGCCGTTCATTTGATGGTGCTGCTAATATGAGTGGACAATATAAGGGTTGCAAGCTCAGCTGAAACAAGACTGCATTTTGCCCATGTACTCAGTTTAGTTCTCACTGATTCCACTGAATGCTGCAAATTGGCGAAAGACTTCCCTGGGCTTTTTCAAACAACAGCCACTTTCATTTCAGAGTCGCACAAGCATGCAAGTGTGGACTAAAATAAAAAGCGAATCTGAAGCAGGGCAGCAGCTTCTTCGGAGGCTTCAGAAAGTTAATGCAACTAGATGGTGGAGCAAGGATCGAGCCCTGAAAAGCATGTTCGATGGCTTTTCCTTTCCTTTAGAGGAACGAAAAAAGTTCCTGACATTAATGAAATGCTTATATACTTTGGCAACTGATGATTTTAGCCCGGAAATCAACATTAAAGTCAAAGCTTTGCTGGAAAATTGGTGCAAATTTTAAAATTTTTTTACTTACTTCGATTTTTAGCGAGCTGTTTGAATTGTCACACACACACACAACTCCCACTTCAAAATATTTACAAAGAAGTGGGTTAGACTATTTAACAGCCACTAAGAAAATTTAAACTGTAGTTTTGGAACTGCAGCGAAAACGCGAGGATTTTGATTCCATTGTTAAAAAAGCAGCTGAGTTTGCTGCTTATCTGCAGGGTACACTAACTCAAGCGGGTTATAAGGTAGAAATTGAGGATTCTCTTCCGGAGAAGAGGACTCCATTAAAGAAGAGGAATTCGGATGAATTATGTCGTGATGAGGTGAGGCTACAAAATACACCATCCGAACACTTTGAGATCAATGTGTACAACGTCATTTTGGACACAGCCATCGCCCAACTTAAAAGTCGATTTGTTGCAAACGAACCCGCCCTGTTAAAAGTGAGATCCTGTCCGCTTCCCTGAAATAAGATCCCTAGACGGAAACTTGCCGCAAGATGCACTGTGTGCTTTATCCGATTATGCAAAAGTAGACAAAGATTCTGCAAATACCATAAATGTGGAGTTCTTCGACGATTTTACTGATGAAAGTAATGCAGAAAATATTCAGTGTCAAAAAAAATCACGTAAAAGGTGCATAATTTGCGGTTTTAAACTTTTACATGAACTAAATCTATGTGGACCAATGTACCCTTCATTATACACTGGCGGAAAAAAAAATCCCAACACCAAGAAAGACTTGTGTTAGATAAACGAAATTTGGTAGGCGTGTTTATACAACTGAAAGATGACATCGATTGAAATTTCGTGTTCCGCGCATAAGTGTGGCGCAGCTGGCGTCACTCAGAACATGCAAATAAGGCTTGTTTTAAAAGCGTGTTGTGAAGCTCGTGTGTATTATTTTTCCATGAAATTGGACGAATTGCGTTCATGTTAGCCAGGAATACCTTTTTAGAAGACGAAGAAGCCATTATCAACAGCTCACCGAGTTTAAACGAGGTCGTACAAATTGGCTACGAGAAGGTGGATTTTCATTTCGCGATATTGCATAAAGACTTTGGTGGGAATGTTTCCACCATGCATGATTATTGGAAGCTATGGGCAAGGGATGGTACTACCTCAAGAAGATCGAGTTCCGAGCTGCCACGTGGCACGACTGAGAAGGAAGATCGCCGAATCTTGCGTACGGCTGTGGTGCATCGTACTGCATCTGCGGCTGACATTCGAGCTGCAGTTGGTACCGTCGTGACCCAAGGAACGGTAAGAAACTGTTTACATCAAGGACAGCTCCGAGCCAGGCAGCCTGTAGCCGGTATTCCATTGACTGCAAACCATTGCCTTTTCCGACGGCAGTGGTGCCACGACAGAGCTCACTGGAGGTCGGATTGGAGATCTGTTGTAATTTTTGATCAAAACAGATTCTGAATTAGTGCCAGTGGTGGCTGTATATTGGTCAGAAGGAGGCCAGGGGACCGCCTGCATCCAAGCGGTCTACGGCCTAGACACACGGGACTCACACCTGGAGTTATGGTCTCTGGGGCAATTTCCTACGGCAGCAGGGGCATTCTTGTGGTTATCCCAAACTCACTGACTGAAAATTTGCCGTCAGTCTGTTAATTTAACCAGTAGTACAGCCCTTCACGAGTAGCATTCAAAGGGGCGTTTTCCAACCGGATAACGCTCGCCCTCACATTGCTGCTGTAACGCAATGTGCTCTACAGAGTGCTGACATGTTACCATGACCTGCAAAATCACCAGGTCTGTCTCCAATTGATAACGTATGGGATATCTTGGGATGGCACCTCGAGCATCATCCAGTCAGCAATGATGGCCCTAGTATTGACACAGCAAGTGCAACAAGCATGGAACTCCATACCACAAAGTGACATTCGGCACCTGTATGACATAATGCATGCACGCTTGCAGGCTTGCCTTCAAAATTCTGGAGGTTACACCCACTATTAAATTAACATAATTTCACATTTGCACAGCATTTTCTTGAGATTAAATTAGCCAGTGATCTTGTACATTTAATCAATTAAACATGTTAACTAGACAATTGCATTACCCAAATTTCATTACTCTACGGCAATTTTTCCTTGGTGTTGGGATTTTTTTTTCCGCCAGTGTATGTTGTATATAAATACGTCCTTGCCATCTCATGCACGCAAGTATCGTGTGAACGATATTTTTCAGTTTTGAAATTAATAAAAAGTCGCTTACGTTCGAACCTTGGACAAGACTTGCTTGAGGACTACATGTTGATTAACATTGAACGCTCATTTAATTACGACTATGATAAAAGTAATTGACACAGTATTGCTTCTAAGTTCAGCAGAACTAGCGCGTTTACTCAATGTTTGAGTGAAAAGGAATGTTTTTATTATTGAAAGCCTTTTTTTCCCTACAATTTTTTGACCCTCATTGAGCGATTTCATGAAGAAAAAAACACCATTTTGTCTTGCACACGACAGTGCATTAAAATGTAAAGATTTTAGTAGGAAATGTGTGTGAACATTTTTTTTCTTTTTTTGCTTAGAAGTCACATATGCGTTTGAAATTTCTTAAGAACGAAAATTTTGTTAAGTTCCCCTCTTTAACTATTATTTTTAATAAAATGTATGATCTGGCGCTTGAGGAAGAAAATGTCAGCTTTCCATGGAATAGCCCGATTGTTATATCATTATCTGTGTAATTTAAATATGGATTACAAATGTAAAGTATTTTAAGTGCATGTTTTCTTTTCAATTTCAGAGTTCCTATACTGTTACATGTGTCTCTATCTATCATAAAGCTTAATAATATTTTAATTTTGAAATGTGGTAGGAGTGAGGCCTATGTAGTTTCGCTTACGTAGTAGTAGTATACATTAAAAAAAAATAATAATAATACTAAGGTGGGCCAAAATGTCATCTCGCCGACTGGGCCAAAGCTAGCCAGTCCGCCCCTGCAGCCCTCCTTTCAATTTGTTTTAGTAAAAAATATATTTCTTGAGATACAGAGACTAAAACTGAGCCGTTGTTTCCAAATGAGATCATATAAAAACTTCTATATGAAGGCAGAAGAAATTTCTTAGACTTGTTTGAAATAGATCTAATAATTATTAAGCTATTAGAATTCTATTGGTTATGTTACTGGCTATGTTGTACTACTGACTAAATTTGAAGTCCTGATCTATTAAGACACTCAGAGCAATTACATTTTCTGCCTGACTAATGACTGAACTCTGTAAATAATATCTTGTACTTATTTGCATGATGTAAATTTAGTACTTGACATTTATCCGCTTTAACTGCTATACGTCACTTAGCTGCCCACTTAATAATACAATCAAGATCTTCTTGCAGCTGTTTTACTCGTTCTTCATTTTCTACAATCCCCATAGCTTTTAACATTATCAGAAAAACAACTCATGTTACCAGAAATCCTTTAATGAATATCATTCATATAAATAATGAACAGGAAGGGCCTATATATAACCAAGGTGGCCAGTGGCCTGACCTAGAAAATAGGGTTTGTCAGAAAATTCTTTGAAGCCTTTAAATTTCATGGATTTTCGGGAAAAAGCTTGAATGAAATATATGAGTATTTTTTCATTTTTGCCAATAGTGTAGACATTAAAATAGCGATTTCTCTCCAGGGTGAGGACAGAGCTGAAAGTCAAGGGCACATTTGGGAAAAGTTAGAGAACTTTATTGATTTGTGAAAAATCAGTGAATTTTATAAAAATAATATTATAAACTTCAGAAAAAATTGTTAAAGGGTTATTACACTTTAAATCGACCAATGGGGTGAGCATCACGATTTTTTAAATTTTGATGGAAATTTACATGTGCATTCTTTTTATTTCCCAGACTTCAAAAATGTACATACTTTATTTAAAAAAAATGTTCCCTTTGATATCTAGGCTATTTTTATTGTTGGCCACAGCAAAAATGGGGCATTTTGATGCTCTGTCTTATGAACTCTAACTTTTTTTCTATCACAGATTTTGAGCTTAAACATAGCTCATTGAAAAGCTAAGAAAGAGATCTTTTTATATAGGATACTAGTGGATATTCTCAGCGTCGCGCAGGTTGAAATGCAACATGCAAAATCCAAGAAGGTATTTTTTTGTAAGAACAATGAAATAAGTGAGCCTTAAATTGATAATTCATTGTTAATCGTAATCTTTGCTGGAAAATACTCCTATTTAAATGTGTTAAATTTTATCCATTTGTATTCTTAAAGGCTTATCTGTACTACTCTATCTATTCAAAATTGAAAGAAAATGGCCATTTTGAGACAAAAA